>CAMOHE010044359.1:7554-46688 GCA_946598075.1 Artocarpus hirsutus | reverse complement strand
TTATATAACATTATAAATTTTGTATAACATCTACTTCTATAAAATTTCATTACTACAATAGCTATAAGTGGGGAAAAAAAAAAAACCAGCCTACGGTAGAAAAGAAAGGAAAAAAAAACTAAGGAGTGAGGTCCGAGGAGGTCAGAATCTAGAGGTGGCTGCTGCCAGTGGGTCGTCGCTACTCATAGGAGAGTGGGCTTGCAAGTTGCAAGGGTTGCTGATGAAGAGAGGGTTGATGATGAAGAAGGGGGCAAATGATGAAGAAGTCTTGAAGAAGATGGTAGACTTAGGGTTTAAAAATCTATTTGCATATTTTTATCAGATTAAAGCCCAATTTTGGTATTGGGTTGACTTTCTTTAAAAGGAAAAAAAAAAAGATTGACTTGAAAACTGGCATTTAAAATAGCCTTTAATCTGAGGCTCATGCCTCATAAGCCTTGAGGCCTTTTTGCCTCAAGGCGCATGCCTCAATGAAAAAAGGCATAAGCCTTGTTCAAGCCATTCAAGGCTTAAGCCTTGAAAGGCTGATCGAGCGCCTCAAATTGAGGCGAAAGCCTCGAATGCCTTTTTAAACAATGGTTCTATTATGTCCACTCTCTCGTAAACATAAACAGTACAAGCTGATATCATATTTTGCAACATTTATGTACTTTCCATCAGCCAGATAAGCAAAATTACAATCTCTCTCTCATTATAGTAGACAGAGCTTTATTCACAAAAACTTATACTTACGGGTATAAAGACTCTGGCGTCTTTCAGCAACGGTTTATAATCAGATGGGGCCCTGTAACTTGGATTGAGTTTCAGTATTTCACCTAAAAATCATCAACAAAATCCTTAATTTTAGTTTAGATAAAATAAGTGCACGTAGGAGTGAATCTAAGAAAAATCGTGAACATACCTATGACTTCCCGCTTTTCAAGTTCCAACTCTTCTACCTTCTATATCCAAAAAAGTTACTATCAGTTCCAGACTTCAGAAAACCAAAAAGAAAAAGGATTGTCAACTAAATTCTACCTCACTATCAATTGGGTGTTCCGATAATTCATGATTTGGACTTTGAGAACCTGATGCGGACTCAACACCTTCCCCGATCACCGATATTCCAGATTTGAGTTGTTGTGTAATTTGATCCACCCGAGTCTGGAAAAATTTGTGCCACCACACAGGCAGTAATATCACTTAGTGGCACCTGGAATGGGAAGCTTCTAAGTGAACCATACACACAGAAGAAAAAGGAAAGGGACATTTCAATCTACTTATAATTTTCTGTCTTAGGAGAGGGAGAATTATTAACATTATGGGAGCCTGTAAAGTGGAACAAGGAGCAAACTACATAATCCTTACAAGGATATTTTATTTGGAATACTATGACGATGTTTCTTCACAGAGCATAACTTGCAAAATGTTGTTAACGTACCTGATAAGCTAAGGCTCTTCCTCTCCTAACAGTAGCGTCCTGTGTCAGATCAGGGCCCCATTTTGTTTTCCTTGGATCCTGTTTGGTACTTTCATCATTAAGCGCACCATTGGCTCCAAGCTTTTTTTGACCTCGGAATATGGGCACCAGTGAACCAGACAATTTGTTTTTTGGAATTACAAATCCTGACTTCGCGGCAAACATAGGAACCTTTTGGCCTCCGCCTGATGTTGTAGAGGAGATAGTTGTTCCTGACATCTTACTACTGCACTGACGTTCAACTGCAGATGTTGTTCAACCTTTGAACTAATCCTATTATTTCATTCACCTTTGGAAAAGCATGACAAATACATTAAAAATATTAATGATTGGTAACGAAATTAACGCTGAGAGAATCGTCTAGACTAAAGGCCGTAACAAACAATCAAAGAAATCAACAACTAGCTTAGAAAGAAATTGAACATAAACGACAAGTGAACAAGTCATTTAGACTTGAGGAAAAGTAATTTTTGCATATATTTCACTATTCAAAATCATACAATGTAGCTTGCATATATTTCTTGCAACTCAAAATCTTGACTCGCAAAATTAGAACATTTTTCTTGACAAAAAAAAATTACACAAATTAAGGTGAATATATCATTTACATAACATTTGCTAAATGTAAACGGGGACCAACCATAATTACACTAAATTACGATCTCCGTAACATTTTTTTTTCTTTCAAATTGTTTTTCAAGTACAAAATGCACTGCTGACTAAAAGTAAAAGTGCAAAAATTGTAATCTTAGAAACTTACTTACAATAGTTCTTATCACAAAAAAATAAAAATAAAAATAAAAAAACCAGTTCCATTTTATTTTATTTTGTTGACAAACTTTTGCTAACAAAACCAAGTTACAGAAACAGCGCTCAATACGGAAAAAATTAATTAAAAAAAATTAGCATTGAGTGAAGACTACAAACTCAACCAATTCGTAATTCCTATTTTAAAAAAAAAAAAAAAAAAACCTTGTAACTAGACCATTAAAAATCGTTTGTACATAATCCAGAATAACTAGCTTCCTTCATTTTTCGGACGCTTTTCCCAGCAACCAAACAAAAGTGATTTTCCTTTATTACGAAGAAAAACAAACCAAAACAAATACAAACAAAGTGAGAGAGAAACCTGGGAGAAGAGGAGAGGAGGGTTTTTCAGTTTTGAGCTCCTCGTCCTTGAGAGAGAGAAAGGAACAAACAGACGGTGCGTTTCAGGCTCTACTCTGATTTCTGATGAAGCACAAACACACGTACAGGCTTTTAACTGAGTGTCGGATATTCGGACCCGACCACAGGCCCAATCATTCAAAACTCCGCCCATTTCCATTATTTCTTTTTTTTTAAGCCCCAAATATTACTCTTTGAACCACTCTAACCAAATTATGCCATCATTGATTGATAATAAAAATAAATAAATTAAAATATAACAATGTTTAGTAAATAACTCACTTAAATTAAAATAAAATTTATTTTTGTATATAATAAAGTAAAAGAAATGAAGCAACAACAAGATAACGAAAAACAAAAACGAAAAGAAATGGCAGAAGAAAATGAAGACAAAAGAAAAGGTAAAATTAAAAATTCAAGTGATTAAAAAAATATGTAATTAAAAAAATTCTATTTACTTAAATATTTTTAAGAGTATGCTATTTGCTTATGTTAAAATTAAAATTGTGTTATTTGGTGCAATTTCTCACTCTATCTTTTTTCTTTTTTTTTAATACGGTGTCTACCAATGTAATTCAAATAAAAAAATTACAATATTTTTTTTCTTATGAAATTTGAATTTTGAACTAACTTTAATTCAAACTAAAGTGCTTTCTCTTGTAAAAGTTTAGAGTAAATTAGGTGACATGCCACGACTTCTACATAATTCTAAATTTTTTCCCTGCTTTTTTATGGATAGGATTCTTACCTCATTAATCATGTTTTCTTACTTGATAACTTGATTGTCTAGTGAAACAACCAAATTTTTCTTGTTCAAAATTTTTCATTCTGTAAAACAAATAACACAAACCTTAACCCTTTCTCAAATCTCTTACTCTTCATCCTTCTCCTAATCTCCATTACTCACCTGAATGGTTAAACCAACCAACACCCACTCCTCGATGGGGCTAGCTTCTCCTATGATTATGAGAGTGTTTGGAAGGGTGGTGGGAACCGTGGTTCCTACCATTTTTTCAGTTATAAATAATGTAAAGCCCTCATATACTATAGTAACAATAAAAAAATCACTACAATATAAAGCTCTCACATGCTACAGTAAAAGTGATTCTAACTAACGGTTCCCGCCACTCTTCCAAACACCCTATATGATTGGTCATCTACCTTGCTAGAGTGGCTTGCTCGCTCATGCAATTCACACCAATGCTTTTTTCCCCTATGTTTGTTGGGTCTTTGGGGTTCCATCCTAAAACGTTGACCTATTAAAAGAAGTAACCCAAGCCTTTATAACCCATTCTCAATTCTATGTTAAGTCAATATGGGACTTTATTATCACATTTTCTAAAAATATATTTGACACAAATATGTCAATGTTGCATGGAAAAAGCATTTCTAAGTATTCTAGGCACTATATTAGTTAGATGTCATCCCAACATAGAGAAATCGTGGGCCTACTAGCATTACTTTTAGAAGTTGCTTTTAGCTTTTGTAATTATCTGTAGTAGTTTGAGGTGTTTGACAAAACCTATTTTTATAAAGTTGCTTCTGAAAACTACTACTCAGCATGAGAAGTTGAGAAGCAAGTCTAGAGTTATTTTTTACAACAGCTTCTATTGTCATAATTTAAAATAACTGAACTAACCTTAATAATAATAATTTTTTTTTACCATTTGTCTAGTTTTTTCCATAACAAATTAAAATAAATCAATATAAGAAGTTTAGAATTAATTTATAAGGTAACTTTTTAAATGTTGTTGTACTTTTTTAGAGTGATTTTTTTACATGGATATATAATTTAACTCATTTAATAAACGTAATTTATTTTTCCAAAAATATATTAAATAATGAAAAATAATTTTCTAAATGTTTTAATATACAAATATTACATATGTTAATCTTAAAATTAAAATTAAAAACTAAAACTATAAACATGATTAGTAAAGTATGTCTATTTTTATCATTATACATCTCAACAATAATTTTATGCATAATTTACCAAACACCTTCAATTTTACGTCTGGTGTTCACAACAACTTTTAAAATAATTTATCAAACACGTGCTTGCTTTTGGTCCATTATTATACATCTGAGTGATAATTTTATATATAGTTTACTAAACACCTGTAATTTTTCGTTTAATATCACATCACTTTTAAAAATAATTTATCCAACACTTACTTGCTTTTAGTCCATAACAGTATGGCAAAAACATAACACAAAAAAAAAAAAAAGGCAATAGCACAATACAACAATGCCAAACTAGCCCTTTATCTGGCAAATTTCGCTAAGTTCTATGTTAGAAAGGTATATGTGGATTAATGCCAATTCATGCAATTCCATAAGTATTAAATAACATATTTTTCCTCAAGTCTAGTTACTTCATAAAAATCATGTTGCCTTTAAATGATGGTACTTTGAAATGATTTATATTTTTTACACGCTGGGTAGGCTAGCATGTTATCAAGTAACTCATGATTATCTTTCAAAGTTTATGTTCGGCACTAAGTTTTCCCTTTTGTTCCTTATGGCTAAGGCATATGTTGATGCTCTGCTGCTAATCAACTCCACGTGCTGCTGCACACGGTCGTCAGACTACCTGCTCAGCTCGTCTCGGCTTCCCGAGGAGTACCTATAACATGAAGAGAGTACACTTCAGAGGTTAAGAGGGACACCAGTGTAGTGCTAGCCAATGGCTCTTCGATGCTCAAGTGAGGTACTTGTTCGACCAAGATTGGAAATAGAGTTAGGTGAGAAAGTCCACGTACCTCTCAGGTGGAGTAAATGCTTTCTATTTATAAGCCACCACTTAGGCCAGGTATAAGACGGGTTTGATCTATGACTCGGTTGTCCCATCAGATAGTGTCAGGAGGTAGGTGACAAGTGTCACAATCCCAAAAGGGTAGTCAACCCTTCATCGAAAGGCAGTAATGAGGCCATGTATCAGCCTTTGGGAATAAATTGTTGCCTGGTTGTAGGTTATATCATTCCACCCCAAGCACTTGTTCTTCCCGAGGAAGCAACGTCTTATGTAGTGAACAGTGGAGGCCCTAAGGAGTACCTTAGGAAAAAGTGCCAATAATAGGGAGTCTTATGGATATCCAAATATGGCTTTATTTAAGTAGGGTGGCCGGATAGCCGAGGAGTATTCTTCAGGGACCGGATGCCAAGTATACCCCCAATAGTAGCCCTTTAGTACACCTCGTCGGTGCTTGGCCTAGTGTACTATGCCCAAGGGGTTGGTCAGCCAAAGAGGTCTTCAGGATCATGAGTTTCGAGGGCATAGTCAGTTAAGCTCGGCTGACACATGTCAACCTACTGTTGGTTGTTTCCCTACCAGGCACCATCATTGTGTCTCTTTGATTTATGCGCCTGACCTCTGTCTGTAAATAGGAGAAGCCTTTAGTCCATTTTGCATTCCTTGCTTGCAAATCTTTGAGACTTTTGCATTCTAGTTACCATGCAGAAGGCTTAAGATCTTGAAGAACTTTTGAACCCGATCAATCAATCTTGAACAGGTAATTCTCGAATACAAAATATGAGTGACCTGAGTAATTCCCAAAACTAGTCAGTGAATATCTTGTGGTCAGATGAGACTACCGAGTCTGACTAGTTAGGCTCTGAGGAGGGGGGAAGTATTGAGAAGATAACCGAGCAAGAAGAAGCTACTTGGTTGGCCCAAATCCTTAGTTTGGGGTAAGGGATTGGCCTCGATCAAGAGTTTCTAGGTCTCCTTGAAGGAACAGTTCTGATCCGGCCGTGTAGGAGGGAGGACCCTTATATCGAGGTAGTCACCACAGGCACATCCCGAGTGACTAAATAGGGGCGTGCTCGCTTGGTGGACATTACGAATAGGTCGAGCTTTCTAGCCGAGTCACAACCCAAGAGGCCCAAGTTGTGGGTGAAATCAATGTCGAGGGAGATGTTGCCAAGCATAGGTAACTAGTGTAGGGAAGCCACAACGCCAAGGATGAAGAAGGCGTACCTACAACTTTAGAGATCAAGGTCCAGGGAGAGGTAGTCTATAGAGTGCACTAACTCGGTCAAACTTTGGCCACCGAGTATACGTCGACAATGACCTAAGCCTAGTTGGATGCCCTTCATCAAGAGTACCAAATTCCTAACGATGTGGAATTGATTATGCCTAGGGCTAGCGACTCCTTCGTTGAAACACCGAAGGGTGCATTACGCTTTACATGGAGTTCTTCTAAGCAGGACTCTACCTTCCTCTACACCCCATTCATGTGCTGAGCCCTCTACGACCTATATTTGTACCCTATGCAATTGAATCCGAATTGCTATCGCTTGCTCATTGGCATATATTTGCTATGGATGTACAACCATGCAATAGAGATGTCGTGGGAGGCATTTAAGCAAATGTTCAAGATAAGGAAACTCCCATGGCAAGTCGAGTGGTACTACTTAATCAGCTTTTTCAAGGACTTCATTCTCGGCAACCCTGACTCGGATAAACTTTGGAATGTCGAGTAGTTCTATGCTAGTGGAAAATGGCTATCTAGGCTCGGGAAAGGGTTCTTTCGACCAGACTAGCCGATAAGTTTCGAGCAATTTGTGGTCGAAAAGGTCATAGGCGTGGAGGTCATTAACGCTGTCTATTGAGGATTTGCTAAAGAAGCCTGATTCTAACCAATTGTAGGCCTTTTTGCTGAGTAAAACTAGCTTAGCAAATTATGACTGGTTTGGGGGTTCTAGCTCAACCACCGTTGTTGTGACAATGTTTTGCTTGCTCGAATGGCTGAGCAAGTCACAGTAGCCTATCGTAGTGACATTGACATTCTGGGGCCTAACTCTTCCCGACCGGGGCAGCAGACAAAAGAGCCATCATCATCTAGTTTCGATGACTCTCGTGGTGGTTCCTCCAGTCTAGGGCTGCCATCATCATCATCATCATAATTGTTAATCTCGCTGTAAGGGAAGAGGCAGAGAACGAGGAGGTCAAAGCTCCAGCTGGACAGGGCTCGGTTGTCAAATTGGAAGCTAACGACAGTGAGGAGAAAGCCTAGACTTGATGGCCCCCCTTTTGTTATTTTTTTGTTTTTTCATTTGTCTGGGTTTGGGAGGTGCCCGGTTACTTGTACCTCCCCCCAAGAGGATTAATGATAATTTTTCATTTTCCTAACTTTAAAGCTTCTCGAGTTATTCTTTTATTTTCATTTATAGTATTTTTGTTAGGCTGAGCAAGAACCTGTCCACTGCTCGAATCCTCTTGTTCAGGAATGCCTATCCGGCAAGTCTGGTCTGGGCTGGCTACGGCAATGCATAGTGCCCTATGCCCCCTAAGACTTGTTTAAGTCCTTTAGTACTTTTTACAAGTCTAATTGTGATCGGGAGTTGAATTCCCTAGGGTCATCACCAGATTGGTGAGATTATTGGTCGGGTAGTCCGTGGTGTGTTGGACTAGTAGACTATTGTTTTAAGTCTACTTGTGGTCGGCATGTATGCCGACTAGCCCCCAGTTAGGAGTTAAGATGGCCCCCTTTCTTCGAGAGTTATGGCCCCTTTTCTATCTAGAATTGCTTGGAGGAATTCTTTTAATTTGTACTTTTCATTAATACTTCTTTTTTTTCTACATTTCTCTACTATACTCGGTAGGTCTTTAGTTAAAAAAAGAAAGTCGGGGCTAGAGATCAAAAAAAGCATTCTTGCTCTTATCAGCAATAGAATTTCTTAGAGTGCTTGGTGTTCCAAGGGTGAACAAGCATATTTCCTTCCATATCTGCTATCTTGTATGTGCTTGCTTGGATGATGCCAATCACTTCGAACAGGCTGTCCCATTTAGGTCTAAAGGAACCGAGCCTGGGCTAGTAGACAGTTACTTTCTTCAAAACTAGGTCACCAACTTCAAAGCTTCTAGGATGAACCCGCTTGTCATAGTATTAGGCAATAACCTTATTCTAAGCAACAGTACAAATAAGAGCAGCATCCCTCTTTTCTTCTAGGAGATCAAGTTCGGGCATCATGAGCTCCGCGTTTCATTACTTGTCATAGTGTTCAACTTTAAAGCTCGGTAAACTACCTCAACTAGGATTACAGCTTTAGCTCTATAGACTAAGGAGTATGGAGTTTCTCCCGTGGTAGTTCAAATAGTGGCGCGATATGCCTAAAGCACCTTTGGGAGCTCATTGATCCATGCACTTTTGAGTCTTTCTAGTTTCTTCTTCAGGTTGTCTTTAATGGTTTTGTTGACCACTTCAACCTGTCCATTGCTCTGAGGGTACCCAAGCAAGGAGAACACTTTCTTGATGTCAAGCTGTTCGCATATTCTAAGGAGACTAGTTGCTTTGAACTGCTTAGCATTGTCATTAATTATGGTTTGCGGGATGCCATGTCGACAAATTATATTCTTCCAAAACAAGTTGGTGCACTTGGCTTCGGCCATGTCAATGTAGGGTTCGACCTCTACCCATTTGGTGAGGTAATCAAGGTCACTATACAATATTTGAACTGTGAGTAGGCTGGGAGTAAAGGTTTGCTTAGGTCAATGGCCCAATTGGCAAACGACCAGGCAGATACTACGAAGTTGAATGGCTTAGCGTGTTGTCTAATTGCTCTAGCAAATTGCTGGCACTTAAGGCACTTGCGTACGTAGTCTTTGCAATCTTGGTCCATAGTCAGCCTGTAATAGCCTTGGTAGAGGCACTTAAGCGATAAGAAATGCCTTTCTACATGATTGCCGCACAATCCATTGTGAATCTTTTCCATGAGGTATCGAGCCTCTTGAGGCCTGACACATCTCAAATAGGGCGTAGTGTAGCCGAGTTTGTAAAGTTCCCCTGATCATCGAATAACAGGCCGAGCTATTGTGGATGCACCAGGCTTCCTCCTGGTTATCGGACAGCTTAGTTGGGGTCAAGTTTTAGATGATTGTGTCTATCCAAGTTTCAATTTGCTCATCGGCTACATTTACCACTTCTTTATTAATGCTTGGCTCGGCTAGCCTCCCGATTGGAACTAACGTTAGACCGATGTCTTCTAGGCTTGAGGCTAGTCAAGCAAGCATGTTAGCTTTGGCGCTCTTAGATCTCAGTATCTGAATGAAAGAGTAGGCCATGAATTGTCCCAGTAGGGTTTTGACTTCCTTTAGGTATGCGGCCATAGACTCATTTCGGGCCTAGGACCCACCGTTAACCTTTTGGACAATAAGCATCAAATTGCTATGGATACGGATGCAATCCAACCCAGGTCCCACACAATTCTAAGCGCTGCCATCATGGCTTCATATTCGGCATCGTTGTTGGAGGCCTTGAAGTCAAAGTGAAGTATATAACTTGGCTTGTAGCCATTTGGATTGGTGAGGGTGAGACCGACGCTCAAGCCATTCATGCTTGAGGATTCGTCCACGAACAGCTGCCATTTGGGCTCGAGCTCAAGCTAAGTAACGCTGCTACTGGGAGAGTCGAGATCTTCAACAGGTGCCTTCTAGATACAAGGGGTGGTCTGCCCAGCGTCCTTGAATTCTGCTACGAAATCAGGCAAAGCTTAGGCTTTTATGGCCATCTAGAGCACAAAATGTATATCGTATTGCTTGAGCTCAATAGACCACTTGGCCATCTAACCAGAGATCTCTAGATTTTTTAGGATTTGGTGCAAGGGATACTTGGTTGGGACTCGAATAGTGTGCCCCTAGAAATAGGGTTGGAGTTTCCGAGCAAAGGTAATAAGGGCGAGTGCCAACTTCTCCAACAAAGGGTACATTTCCTCGGCTCCTTGAAAGGCCTTGTTGGTATAGTAGACTGGCTTTTGAACTTTTTCTTCTTCTCAGACAAGGAATGAACTGACCACCTTCTCAAAAACAACCAGGTAGGCATAAAGAGTTTCTCTCAGTAGAGGTTGGGATAGGAGTAGGGGTGTGGCTACGTATTTTTTGAGATTCTAGAGTGCTTCCTCACACTCTCTGCTCCACTCGAACCTCTCCTTGAGTGCCTAGAAAAAATGTTGGCACTTGTCGGTAGACCAAGAAACGAACCTAGATGGGGCTATCATTATGCCGGTCAACTTTTGGACTTCCTTGACTGTCCATGGGGAGTGCATATTTACCACGGCTTGAGCTTTGCCAGGATTGACTTTAATGCCATGGTGATTGACCATAAATCCAAGGAACTTGTTAAATTCCATCCTAAACGTGCATTTGGCTAGGGTGAGCTTCATCTTGTATTCTCGAAGTATGTTGAAGCTTTCTTAGAGGTCGGCTATATGGTCTATAGCTTGGGTCGACTTGACGAGCATATCATCGGCGTACTCTACCATAGTCTTCCCGATCAACCAAGCAAACATTTTGTTTACAAGGCATTGGTAGGTGGTCCTATCATTCTTCAGTCCGAATAGCATGACCACATAGCAAAACAACCCCTAGTTCATAGTAAATGCAGTCTTCACTTAGTCTTCTTTGGACATCTTGATTTGATTATAGCTAGAGTAGGCACCTATGAAGCTTAATAGCTCGTGCTCGGCAGTCGCATCCATTAGTTGGTTGATCCGGGATAGCAGGAAGTAGTCCTTTGGGTAGGATTTGTTCAAGTCGGTAAAATCAACGCAAACCTACCACTTCCCATTGGCCTTTTTGACCAAGTCTATGTTCGCCAACCACTCTAGGTATGTGACCTCACAGTTGAATCCAGCCTTTATGAGCTTTTGGACTTCTTCATTAATCGCAGCTCTAGGTTGAATATTCTCCTCTTTTGGATAACTGGTTTGTGCTCGAGACAAACATTAAGGTGGTGGTTGATTTTGTTTAAGTCGATGCTAGGAATGTCCTCGTAAAACTAGGCAAACTTGTCCTGATATTCCATTAGGAATTTCTCCAGGTCGGCTTGGATCTCAAGCAT
This sequence comes from Artocarpus hirsutus, assembly GCA_946598075.1. Classification (NCBI taxonomy): domain Eukaryota; kingdom Viridiplantae; phylum Streptophyta; class Magnoliopsida; order Rosales; family Moraceae; genus Artocarpus; species Artocarpus hirsutus. Next base: position 35,222 of record CAMOHE010044359.1, on the reverse strand, counting down.
TAGTTGGGGTCTAAGTTGGACCGTTCGATCAGGATGTTTAGGTTCCAAGTGATATGGTACCAAGTCTTCTACAGGTGTGGCTCATACCTCTTTTTCTAGCATTTGTGGTCGAGGTCAGATAACATCTTTGGCTCTCACTTGGCAAGAAAAGCTATCTCGTCCACTTTGAAAATGGCTGAAACGGTTAACTACTGAGCTGTTGCTTTTTTGATGACCTTGACATAGCACTCGCAGGAATCCTTTTACCTTAACCTTACCCCTCTAGCCCTGTTCTCGATGGCAAACTTCATTCCCAAGTGATAAATGGAGATCACAACATTGAGGGAATTAAGGGTCGGTCGCCCGATGATGATGTTGTGTTGGGAAGGTTTTTTGACGACAAGGAATTCTACTAGATGCGTTACCTGAGCCGTGCCCTCGCCAAATGTGATCGGTAAGCATATCTTGCCTACTACTCAAACAGACTCCCTTGTGAAACTGTACAGAGGTGTGCAGACTATGGTCAGCACAGCGTTGCTGATCTTTAACTTGTCGAAGGCCTGCTTGAATAAGATATCGATCGAGCTATCATTATCAATCAGTAGCCACGAACTATATTGTTGGCTATCTGGAGCTTGCACACTAGGGCATCGTTATGTGGATGAAAAAGCTTGTTTGCCTCCTCCTCCATGAAGGTAATAGAAATGTCTTCTTGCTTGTAGATCTTGTTGATATGCTTGGACATGTTCATGAGTCACCCCTCTCAACTAGCCTAACCTCTTAAGCATACGCCTGCCGGTCCTTTAAGGTGCCCCCAATGACAGGGCCGCCAAAGATTGTATATATGATGTTAGGCGGGTCCTGGGTGTTCCCACCATCGTTATGTGGCCTAGGTTGCCCTTCTTAGATCAGCTGATCGTTCCCCTTGGCATTCGTGCCAAGGGTCAGGACTCGCTCATCGAACTCCTTAAGGTGACCATCTCGAACAAGCTTCTCGATTTGGTCCTTCAACTAGATGCAGTCAAGGGCATTGTGCCCGATATCCTTTTGAAAATTACATTACTTGTTTTGGTCTCTCTTGGCTCTGCTTCTCTTCAACGAAGGTAGGTCCACTAACAAATTTTGGTTGCTCACTTGATTCAACACCTTGTCAACGGTGGCTACCAGGGGTATGTAGCTTTAGAATTTCCTGGTCGAAACTTTGGATTTGTCAATCTTGGGTTTCTTGCTCTGATCGGTCGTGGGCTGCTCAGGTGAATCCTTTTGCTTCTTCCCTTTCTTGCCATTGATACTTCCTTTTCCTTCTTAACGGCTCTTCATGTAATTGGTTGCGTCGACATGCCTTTGGGCATAGCAGAACATTTGAGAAAATGTACTTGGCTACTCAAGGGCGAGCGACCAGATCAAGTCCTTGTCTTTGAGGCCCTCCGAGAAGGTGTGCTTCAAAGTTTCATCTTCCAAGTGCCCTACCTCTAACGCTACTCGAGTGAAGTGATTGATGTAATCTCTCACACTTCCATCGCCTTGCTTGACAGCATAAAGATGGGTCACCTCTTGCCTTCTGGTCCAGGATGTAGCAAAAGCAGCTGAGAATGTATTAGATAGTTGACAAAATAAGGTCATGGTGCTTGGCTCAATACGTTGGAACCATTGCCAAGCTAGGTCGATCAGAGTGAGTGAAAATGCTTTGTACATTACAATGTTGCTAGAATTTTGGACAAGCATGTGACCTTTGTATAGTTTCAAATGCTCGTCTATGTCAATGTTCTCATCATATGCTTAATCTGTAGAACCTTAAATTACTTGGCATGGGGGCTCGTATGATCGCATTAGTAAAATGTGGGTCGGCATGCCACCCTTTCCATTCCGAAATGGTAGTTTTAGATTTGATCGATCTTTCGTTATAAGTCCCATAGTTGACAACTGTTGGTATCTTTGGGCAGTTTCACCCTATCGCCTCTTCCCTCCAGCCTGTCCCGAGGAGGACGATCCCCTTGGTCCCTGAGCATATCAAAGACTGAGGCCTAGGAACCTTGTGGGGATCAGTCATGAACTTCCTAAAGACCTATCCGGCTTTCACAGACAAGTCGATTGTTTTTTTATATGCCCTCTGAAGCTTGATGTCTAGTGCTTGTAGAGTCTACTTCATTGTGGGAGTCACCCCTTTGTCCTGCTCAACCACCTGCCCTGTCTTCTTAGGCAGGAGGAAGAAGAGCAGAGGGTGGCTACTATTGAGCCTGTTGCTACACCATTAGTTGTGTAAATAGTGGATTGCAGCGGTCAGCTCACAGATTGGATCCTGCGCGGCCTGTTTTGCTTTGGCCTCGTTGTCATGGTCGCTTGACCTAGACCTCGCTGCTTGAGGCCTGTTTTGGTTTTAGTTTTGGGCATTACCCGCCTCTTATCGGATACCCTTATCTTGGGTGTTTCCTCTAGTTGCCATGCTATAGTTGCTGGTGGATGTGGCTATTAGATGAAAATGCTGGAAAGGCATGGTGCCCTTTTACTAGTGCCAAAATGTTAATGTCGAGCTCTAAACTGCTGTGCACCAACACCATGTGCGGCTACGCACAATCGTCGGATGGCTCATTCTGCTCTCGGCCTCCCAAAGTGAACCTACACAAGAAGAGCAATGCCTTAGAGATTTAGGGGGCACCGGTGTGGTGTCATCCAAAGGCTCTCTGGCGCCTAAGTTAGGTACTTGCTGGGTAGAGTTCAAGAGTGAAGTTAGTTGAGAAATAGCACATTACCTTGAACTGCAATAAATGAGCTCAATTTATAAGCTATCACTTGGACCGGATGTTAAATAAGTTCAACCCATCACCCGTGTGTCACATCAAGACCTGTTAGGGGCCGGGTGACAAATGTCATGATCCCCACCGAAGGTTTGGTCTACATCTGAGGTTTGAAATGAGGCCATATGTCAACCTTCTATGGTGAATTGTTGTTTGGGTGCAGGCTTTGATAGTCCAACCCAAGCACATGTTCTGCCCGAGGAGGCGATGCCTTGTGTTGCAACCAACGGGGGTCCTAAGGAGCACCTCGGGAGAAAGAACCGAGCACATAGAGTTGCGGATTTGTCTTCTCAATGATCTTGTCGAGCAAAATGGCCAAACTGCCACGAAGGCAGTCCTTTGGGAACTTTTTCGATCACACCCCAACAATTCTAATCGATTCATTTAATCTATTTCTTTCTATTCTCTAACGCTGTCAAGGTTCAAAAAATGGTGATCATGAACCCAATTAAAATGTGTTACTCCACACTTTTAAACTAATCATTAATTTATTTTTGACAGATCCTAAATCAACTACCTATATATCATCTCGCTGTTTAGCAATAGTGTATACATGGCGACGTCAACAGTTTAGGGGTCTACGTATTAAACAGATATAGTAATTAATATATAACTTATATTTGGTCCTAGATAGTAGATCAGGTAATTAATTCCTAGTTTGAGCATATCATTTTTAAAGGTATTTAACATTGTTACTCCTAAATTTATCATACATTTACAGTTTGCTCCTAAACTTTTAATTTTAGTATATTGTACCCTAAACTTATAAATTTGTAGCGAATCGCCTTCCATTAATAATGATTTTAGTTTTTTTTTTACTAAAATTGACAAATAAGTTGCACATAAATAGTTGATTATTGACCTAAATGGTCATTTGTTTATATTTAAGCCTAAATTTATTGTGATTAATATCCTTAATTAAGGTTTATTAAAATGAAAAACTTTAAATTAATTTTTATTTGAATATAAATTTGGATTAACGTTTATTCTTAATCAACAACCAATATGAAAATCATATTTCAATTTTAGTCAAAAACTTAAAATGACTATCAATAAGGTAATTTGCTACATATTTGTAAATTCATTGAGCAACTTACCAAAATTAAAAATTCAGGGGAACAGTATTAAGTATTTTCTTTTGTAATCTATATATTTAATTAACCAATATGTGTGTATACCAATCCACACGTACGTAATATACAGCTTAAAAATTTAATTTAGGACACAGAACTAAGAAATTTCATTTAGTGGAAGCTCCAGCGCTACTACACAATGATCATTTCATCATTTAATTTTCAGGTAAGAAGTTCCATCATATACATGTGACCACATCATCTGTAGCCATCTTTCTAAAATCTGAAATGTTAAGCAAAAAGGAACTGTAATTTGAATAAACATGTTCATGAATTTATATAGCTACTTTATAGAAATCAATCTCTCTAAATGTGCATATATATGTATGTGTGTGTGTGATCATTCTATGGCCTTCTGAAGGGACCGTCCCTCAATGTAATATGAATGTAAAAATAAAAAACGTACATATACATATATATATATATATACACACAGGACGGTCATTAAACATAATATTAATATTAAAAATATGCAGCATAGTTTTTAAATGATTAATTTTTTAATGTTACGTAATAGAATATTTATGTAATGTTTTCTTCTTTTTACATAGTACATTATAGGGATCTCCGTAGACAGAGAGAGAGAAGGAGGGAGAGAACAAACAGCCCTACCATTAATGGTCACAGACAAATTGGTACATGCCCAGTGGGAGATTTGTAAAATTGAAAGATTCTGATATTAATTCGCGCTCGTTAAAAATACTGAATCCTTTGAAACAACAGAAATATCCCTACAATCTACCAGCAAGTTCTTCCCTTTGGCCCTACGCACTTCACATCATAATTCATGCAAAAGATCGATCCCTTTGCCCTTCGATTTCAATAATAGCGTTTCATTTATGACTAAAAGACCTAACTCTGTAAAGTTGGTGGTGAAGAGAGGAGAGCATTTATTTGATTTGTTCAATAATAAATGAGCTTTTGCATTTTTTTTTTTTTACTTGGAAATAAGCCTTTTCTATAAATATATACTAACGTTAATAGTACTGATTTTTTTTTTTTTTGGTGGCATTTTTCATACATAAAAATGTAAAGCTTTGCATTTACATATCTAGAGAGTTATTTCTTTTTCTTCTTTTATAATTAACAACGGAAAATTACAAACTTAGTCTAGTACGACTTATCGTAAAAGAATTTGACCCCAACCACTAATTGGATCTGCTAATAAGGACAAATAAAAAACAGAGACAAATTCAAATGTCTAGATTCAAGGGGGAAAAAGTCTTACTCGATACATAAACTAGAGCTCAACCAAGCTCGTTACAAGTTATCAAAATAGTCGATGAATTGAACTAGTCAATCGAAATTAAACCTTCTTGACTGGAGACGTCTCCAATGAGACAGTCGACATTAAAGTCTAAATAGACATCTATACACCTTTCGCTAATAACAAGTGGGTGTGACAAACAAACTAAAACTAGAAGTGAGGAAACCACTCCATTTATCACAGCAAAAGCACTAATGCACCCAAACAACACGCCATACGAATGCAACAAAGACCTCATTGCATTTATTCTGAAACAAAAACAAAACCTTGACAAAATGAAAAAAAAAAAAAAAAAAAAGAGGTAACTCCCTAACAAAAGAAAAACTACTGCCTCTACCTTCTAACCCGCTCCGATTGATCGACAAGATGGTTGGACTTTCGACACAATCGGCCCTTACCCAACACAGGGAATAGCATCCTCAATCTAAACCATATAGTCAGGCCTCCATAGGCCACTTTTTGGCTTGCCATTTTCTTCCATTATTGGCTTCGGATCTAGCTGAAATAGGACTCCCTCAGTCATCTTATCCTTCCATGCTGGCAGGTCCTTCTCCTTGCCTCGAAGTCCTTACCCTTGAGCCCATTCGCCCACCCATGACCCACCTAACTCTCAAAAGCCCTAGGCTATGTCTCTGCTGACCTTGTTGCCTTCAACCAAATCACGATAGCATAGAGATCCACCAACCACCTTCCCACCCAACCCTAACAAGTCTCCGTTCCTTGGCCCAAGAAGACCTTCATGCCCAATTTCAACCTAAGCATTAGCCCTCTCCTGCAGACCAAAAACCCAATGGTGAGCCTAAAGGCAGTGTCAGGCTCCTACCTAGAGGGAGAGGGAGGAGGCGATTCTCAAATGAGAGCAAACCCTAATCGGTTTATACGAGAGATAGAGAGAGATATTAGTTTAAGGGCATCGATTTATTATTTATTGAAAGAGTTTAGTAGAAATAAAACAAAATTCAAATAATAAAACATGGTATATTTTTAATATATTCACCAAAAATTAATCAACACGTCCATCCAAAAAAAAAAAAAGCATCACGAAGTTTCTCTAAAGTGGTACTTTTTGTCTCATTTTTTAATCAAGCTAAAGAGGTAGCGCAGAAAGAAAACAAATGATTGACACATCTAATTATATATAAAAGAAACAAATTTCTTTTCTTCTGAGGTGTGCTTTGATACTTGACATGTGTCCATGTCTCCCCTATTTTTTCCAACTTTTTTTATTTATACTTTTTAACTTTTTATCTTTCTCTCTGTCTTTCTTTCTTTCTTATTTTTGCTAGAGGCTACTCAACAATCCAATGTCTACAAATTACAAGGCACTTTTTCTAAAATACCTTTATTTTCTCATTTTGTTCTCTTTATTAAACAAATATTTTTTCCTCTCACAATTTCATCTTAGTAAGTATAATAGTGTTAACAATGTATTAAGACCTCAATTACTAAGAAAAGTCAAAAAATAATAAAACAATTTGCAAAACTTTAACGCATTATCAAACTTACAAAATTACTCTCCAATGCATTGTACGTGACTTTTAACTAATATAACTTAAGAGTCCGTCCAAAGATTTTTTTATTTATTTTTTCTCTACAATTATTAAAGAATTCTCCCCTTTTTAATGCTTGGACTGTGCTAGAGGATACTCTTCATCATTTTCGCAACTTCTGATCATGATCTCCAACACCACATAAAGCAACGAACAGCCTAATTATTCTTCCAAAAAAGAACAAACAGCTCAAGCTTCGTTTGATTGTTTGTGATTTTTATTACTTTCTCAATTATAAATAATATAAAGTTTTTATATGCTATAATAACAATAAAAAAATCAATATAGAGTAAATTTTTTATATGTTACACTAAAATTTTAATTACCTGCCAAACACCTTATCAATTAATATAGTTGGATGTGGCAGTAATTGTTTCGGTTAATGCAGTAGTCTCAGTGTCACATCAAGCATTTGAGAACAACCTTTGTTCAATATCACAGTTAAAATCAAATACGTACGGGACACATCTACCCTTTTTTAATGATGTATTTTTTTTTTAATTTTTAGCCAAATTTTCATTTGAAATTATCAAGTATGGTTAACAATGGTCTAATACGAATTTTTTTTTCTATGAATAAGCCAGTTGCTTTTCATAATGGAATTAGCAAGAAGACTAAATGGACCTGCATAATCAAAGTTCCACTGGTCAAAATTAAATTTGATTAAGCTATTAATCATTAAATGTCATTATAAACATTGATTTCCACCACTGACATAAACCAAAGTTACACTCTAAGATTAACAAACCTTAAATTAATTTCAAAAACCTATAAAAGAAAATCAAAACAAAACATTAAAAAAAAAACTTATAAGACAAAACTATATTTGTGACTTTCTTAATTTTTTTGTTTTATTTTCTTTTATAGTGTTACGAAATTAGTTTGAAGTTTATTAATAAGTGTGTGAGTTGAAAACTGTCCCAAAATACCGGTTTAGGTGCACAAACGATATATTTAAAAACCATAATTCTTTTTAATACCTCACAAATAACAGCATATGAATTTGATAATTCGTTAAAACAGAAGATAGCAAAATAATATTGTTTTTTATTTTATCGACTTTTGAGTTGGTCACGGATTGGTTATTCACCCAACCCACCAAAAAAAAGTCAGAAATTTTTCACGGGTTCAGAAAAGAAAGTAGCGAGGTTAATGGGATTGATCTTTTTCAGAGTTAGGTAAAACGTTCATATCTTGGATCTTTGTCTCTATCTTGCTGAATTTGACGGCATATATTGTTGCTTTAACACCATGTGCAGACACATGCCTAAAAAAGAACCACACAAGCACATAAAGGACAATATATCTAATTAATTTGTTTACCCACAAGAAGTATATACTTATAAACAAATATATCTTTGTCATTCACTTAAAGCCAAAGATCCTCTCTCTTTATTTATATACACACACACCTTGTGTTAATTGTTGGAGTGGAATTCTGAATAGAGATGGTAATAATCGTGCTCGTATTGTATTTGTGTCGGCACGTTTACAGCACGACACGTTTAACCCGAATACGACACGATTAATAAACGTGTCTGAAATGTAAACACGAACACAACATGTCTATGGCAGGCATAACACGGCACGGCACGCTTAATACGATTAATAAACGTACCATGACGGGTTGACACGATAACAACATGCATATAACACATTTATGACCCAATTAACTAAAAATTAAAAAAAATAAAAAATTTTAAAAAAAAACCAATAAAGAAAATTAACAAAAACATAATATCTAATTAATACTAACCTACTATAAATATTTCAAATATTTTTATTTTTAAGTTTGAATGTGTTATAATTGGGCGGGTCATATCATGCCGTGTCAATAATTTTACGGCCCGTTTAATTAAACGTGTTAAGGAGTGTTTAGCGTGTTAGCACGAATCTAGTCCGTTTATTTTCATATTATTCATGCCAACCTATTTATGGCACAATTAATAAATATGCTGCTCAAACCTATTTATTTTGTGTCGTTTTTGTATCGTGTCATCGTGCCGTGTCTGAAATTGTCGGTCCTAATTCTTAACATCATTCTTCTTACACCTACTCTGTTTCTCTTTGGCCTTGAAGCTTCTTCATGTCAAGGGCGTTGGGGGTTAGTAGAAGACACTCAGATGCTCAAGTCAGCCAAACAACAGTGGGGATCCTTTTGGGAACAGGAAAAGAAGAAGTGAGGAAAGAAAGAATTTCCAAGAAAGAGAGAAGGATCCCTTTCTTAGGTTTTTTGCCCTATTTATATTTGGTTTTCTCTAATATGATAATTATTAGGATAATCATCAGATTTGGGACACGTTATATTCCTTTTTAAGCTTTGTGGTTTACTTTGGTTTTCTTTTTTGTGGAATGTTGATTATTCCCTTTTCTTGTCTTTTTCTTCAGGATATGTATATATTCAGGTGCTCCTCCTTGGTACACAAGCAATAGGACACGTATTTGATTACTAGTGGTTTCCTTAACACAGAGCCATGTATCATTTAGAATGGTTGTCTTAACGTCATCTGAATTATTCGACTTTAATCGATTCGACCTTCATGTCGATAAGCTTCTCTTTATATCGAGATGATGGTCGACCTTTTTACTTGAGCTTTCAGAGTTCTCTAGCTTTGGCCCTATCGATTGTCAAACCACTAATAGTAGCTTGTTCTATCAATCGTGATGATCAACTGCCAATGTTGATCGTTTAAAAGTAACACGTGTCGACATTTCATTAACTTAGTATAAAATCCCCTAACATTAATAATTTAGATCTAGATGAATTAAACGTCGCCACGATTATGCTAGTTTTTTTAATCATCGTTTATTTGAAAAGATTGACTAATATATTTTATCTTTACTTTTATAGAAGTGGGAATAATTTTTGTTCTTCGACCCATTTTTGTAGTCAATCTAGTTATTTAAAATTATTTGATTTTAACTTAGCTTAATTTAATGGCTTAAATTAATGCACATGATTTGTAATTTTTTTGACACCTCATGCTTAATTTTACATCTCTACCTTAATTATTTCATGTAACCCTCTAGCCATCAAGAACTCATCATTACTAACATTTTCAGCTTCCTTTTGCCCCTTTGATCTTTGATTTTGTTTATCTAACTCTATACCATCTACTAAAATTTGCAAATGAACCAAAGTGTTGTGATTATGATTTTTTCTATGTAGTTTTAGAATTGTATATAAAAAACTTATTATGATAAGTATTCTCAATTTCCTTTTCTGCAAAAATATCCTCGTGTGTGTGCGTCTATATATATATATATATTATATAATAACTATATCATTTTTTAATAGTTAGAACAAATAAAAAATAATATTTAATTTTTTATATCTTCTATTTTAGGTTAATTCAAAAATTACACTTTCATTTTTGCTCATCAAAGGCACATCTTCATGTTTGATTTAATACATAAACCAATATGATAAGTTAGGCAAGCATAATTTGATCTTTAAAATGACCAAATTATCTTTATGTAAAAAAACTTAAAACTTTTAAAAATAAGAAGAAAACAAAAACAAAAACATACAAAACACCTTATACATTTTGAAGTAAAAAAATCTTAGTGTACAATTTTTTTAAAATTTTTAAAGCTTTCCTATTTTTCAATTTGAGGGTATTTTGAGTAATTTTTTATGTCAAAACTAAAGATTGAGATATAAATTTGTGCATTAAATCTAACATGAAGGTATACATTCGATGAAATCAGAAATTAAGGGTGCGTTTAGTTCGTGGTTCAAATTACGGTTCGAATCATTTTGTATAACATTTGAATAAATTTAAAATACAGGACATAAAATAATTAAAATAAACACAAATTTTTTTATATTATTTAACATAATTATTTTTACTATTTAAATATTATAATCATCATGTTTTGTTAACTTTTCCTTCAAAGGTAACACTATAAACAATTTTACCACATTTTTTTTTTTTGAACTTGTTTGTTATTGGATCTCTTCATCTTAGGTGTAGTCATGTGTGGTTTTACCTTAACTATGTATGTCTCAACCACTTTACCACATCACTCTTTTTTTTTTATTCTACTTGGACAAAAGAATTTCTCTCCATATATAAAAATAAAAAGTAACTGAACTACAAAGCGCCGTAGGCACAATGCCATACTGCTTATATATATAAATATGATCAAGTTCTAGTTACTAGCCTTCCTGTTGATGTGCTGCTACAAATGAATTGGATGCTTCGTGAATGAAGTCATGCAAGTTAATGCACGTACAATTACAACTCATAATTAAAATTCAATCAATGACAAATCAAGACCTTAATTAGCTGTTGTCACAATATCATTTATTACTTGTATTACTGGTCTTTTTCTGGCTGTTGTTGGCTATAGTACTACGTAGAAGGATCATATATTGCAATTCTTAATCGTATGTATTTATTTTTACTTTTAATTTTTGGATTTAAATTATAATTATCACATCAATATTAGAAGTATATATGGATAGTCTTAGCCAAGCCAAGCCAAGCCAAGCCGTGTTTCACACGTTAATCATGTGGGGGAGTGTAGTCAATACTCAAAAAACAGAATTTTACAGCGCGCACGTATTTAAGGACCAATAATGTCTCCACCTACCAACAACTTACATGTACATCTTCTCTACAAATTAAACTGCATCTAGAAAGACCCTTTTTATACACCACATATATATATATGTATGTATGTATGTATGTATGTTTTTGCTGATCTAGTTTCTCTCTAGCATTTCTACGCAAAAATGGGAGCTCCAAAAAATATTGTAATGGTGGTTATTTTGGTGAGTTTTGTAGGGTTTGGGAGGTCAACGTTGGAGCAGGACAGAGCGGAGTGTGGAAACAAACTAATAGGGCTGGCCACGTGTCTGAGTTTTGTTGGAGGAGAAGCGAGTAGCCCAACATCGGATTGTTGCAGTGGATTGAAGCAGGTGGTGGAGAAGAGCGCAAAATGTCTGTGTGTTCTCGTCAAAGACAGAAACGATCCTAAACTTGGCATCAAGTTCAATGTCACCCGTGCCTTGCAACTTCCTTCTACTTGTCATGCTCCCCTTAACCTAACTACGTGTATTGGTAAGCACTGCATACATATATATATACACACACACACATTGACCTCAGTTTATGAAAAATTCTTTCATTTTTCTAATTGTGTTCGGACCACTAAAGTTAACTTTCTAGAGTGTTTGAAAGAGTGGTGGGAACCAGTAGTTAGAATAATTTTTATTGTAGCATGTGAGAGCTTTATATTGTTTATAATTAAGTTTGCACCACTATGTCAAACAGGGGTAACTTAGCAAACTGAAAGTGGTGAGTAATTTGATACTTGTTATATATATACATATACACACACAGAGCTCCTGCACTTAGCACCAAACTCGTCAGATGCAAAGATGTTCGAAGATTTTGCAAAGAGTCTCACTAACAAAACTGCCACTTCGACTAATTCTCCGGCTGCCCCTGCTGGTACGGTAACATATATTTTATTTATTTTCTAGTAATACTGTGCAATTTTAGACCGTGGGACAAGTTTATTGTTGAGAACGATGATTTTATGCTCCACCGGTAGAGAACGATCTAATAGTAATGTGCGGCTTCTAGATTTAAAATTAAGAATCGAGATTAAAAGTTCTATTAAATTAGTGGTTGATATTTAATTTGTGTTGCAATGGCCTGACATTCTAGACTATTTGTTTAATTATAAGCTTATTTCTAAACAACCATTAAATGATCATCCAACAATCAGTATTTATTCTCTACCAGTGAAGAATAATAACGTTCCCCACCATAACTTTTTTTTAAAAAAAAAACGTTTACATTTTTTGTTGTTTTAGTATGATTTTTGTCATGTGCCAATTTAAAACTACTGCACAAATATATATATATATATTGTACGAACAAAAAGATTATTTGATATGGGTAAATAAGCATATTCGAGAATTATTTGCTTCGGTGCTGATTTTTTTTTTCTTTTTATAATTATAAAAATCTTGACTTGGGGAATTTTTTGTTGGAAGGAAATTCTACAAGTCACGGGAGTACAAGCGGTGAAGTGAAAAGTGGCAATGACGGTGGAAAGGGAAAGAGATGGAATCATAGTATGATGGGAGTGTTAGAGACCATGGCTTTGGGGATTTATTTGCTCTGCATGCTTTCTCATTAATCCAGAATATAATATGATTATGTGGCCCTTGATGTTTGATCTTTGATGTGATCAATATTTGTTTAATCGTTTCCTCTGATGCAAAGGGAAATATCTATCATCGCGGCTTTATATTATTTGCAGTTTGATAAACATATTTGGTCAAATTATGTCTCAAAATAAATTATTAAAAATTCATCCAAAAGACAAATGTCTTTCTTAACGTAAAGCAAACGAGCAGCCAAATTGCGAAGGAAGAAATTATGCATTGGCATAGGCATACATACAATATGAAGGAAGCTAGCAAAAACAGAGTCAGTCAATATGCGCATTATCAAGCAAGAGAGAAGAAGAAAGAATGACTTCTCCTTAGTGTTAAAAGGCTTTACATAAATGACTCAGATCAGTCTAGACTTTTTCGCCAGTATACAACTTTAATAACTGTTGCTAGTTCCTATTGTAACATCTACTTACTTTTTTAACGCTTTTTTTCCTTACAAAATACAAATCTATCTCATCATGTATAGAGCACACAATTAGTCCAACTCATGAGATTGTCAGATGACGTTTTGGCATATTGGTTCAAACCAAGCTCTCACGTGCTGCAGTATAAAGCAAAATACAACTAATGTGTAAAGCTTCATATATTATAGTATTTGAACTAAAAGTTTTGAATAAGAAAATCTAAATCAAAATTTTTATACGTATAGTTAATTAATTTGCACGATTTGTACGTTAATTGATTATATATATTAATGCAGTTTTAATTATAGGATAAGGCCGGTCATAAAGAGACAAACCTTGTTCCTCCACCATGAGCCCATTGCTTTACAACCCTCAATGTAAAGTCACAAGTCACAAACTCACAAGCAAAGCATATATAAAATTAAAAAAGGTTATAAAGAGAGAGAGAGAGAAAGAGAGAGAGAGGGTTTCTCATGAAATCAAATATATATAGATTCCTTGTCTCACACACACAAAAACACAAAAGGTCCTAATTCCTAAAACTAAAGAAGGTATAATAGTAGTAGCTAGTGATGATGGGTTCCGGTTCAAATAAAATGCTAAGGCCGTTGGGTATGGTTTTGGTAATACTGATAGAATTAACAGCGGCAAATAATATGGACCAAGACAGAGCAGAATGCGCAGACAAGCTAATGGGACTGGCGACGTGCTTGGCGTACGTGGGAGGAGATGCAAAGACTCCAACGCTGGATTGCTGCAGTGGATTGAAGCAAGTTGTGGAGAAAAGCAAGAAATGCCTCTGCGTTCTCATCAAAGATCGCAATGACCCCAATCTTGGCCTCAAAATCAACTCCACTCTCGCCTTGCAACTCCCCAGTGCCTGCCACATTCCCACTAACATCACCAAGTGTGTTGGTCAGTACACATATATATAAATATATTTATATCATGATGCGTGGTGCATACATACGCGCACATATGTATATAAATACTGAATACATACACATATATGCATCCACCTCTGTTCTTCGTCTCTTTATTTAATCCGTATATATTGATTTGATAGTTTAAAACTGTATCAACAGCTTAAAAATTGGGTCTTATTGGAACTGTGTTTCTCTTCCATAAATATAGATTGGGGATTGATTCTAGTACTGGATAGTAAAAAGAGGAATCCGTCAGACTGCCGACTAGTCTAAATACATAGATGTAGTATCATATTTAAAATTATATACTAATTAGTGTGGTAACAAACAAAAAAAATATTGCATGCCAAGCAAAAAAAAAAAAAAAAAAAAAAAAAAAAAAAAATCAAATTTAGGGTTATTTCCACTTTGTCTTTTAAGTTTCTAAAACTTTCACTGTACACGGATATTAAATTTTGATTTAGTCTTACTTAATCTTTTATATTTAAGTTTCTACTAAAAACAAATGAAAAAAAAGGTGGGTGTTAATTGCTATTGGAATTCTTTGAAAATAAATAGACAAAGATCACATCACTTCGCTTAACCTCTCTTTTATGTATATCTTTAATAAAAATTCTAACAGATCGAAGCAAAATAAAAGTTTTTTGTAATTTGCTAAAAGCTAAAACAATTAGAATCGTATGCGTGTACGTTGAGCATAGAGCTTTTTCAATAAATACTCATTCGGATATCATATTGTGTTTGACGAGTTGTGTATGATTCCCTATTGAGTAGGGAAGGGGCAAGCAATTAATTTGATTGGCTTACGTGCAGATCTTCTTCATTTGGCACCAAACTCGTCAGATGCAAAGGTGTTTGAGGGACTTGCAAACAACACCAGTACCACCCCCATTCCACGCGGTACCATTTATATTTTCAGAATTTGTTGGTCAAATTTTTTTTTAGAGTTGCATTGGAAACCCTAACTCTAATTTTATTTTTTTGAAAAAAATAAAATTGCCCTCCAGTGAGTTGACGTCATCTTATTAGTTACTGCAATCTCTTTTTTATAATTGAGATGACAATGCTTAAAAGGAAAACTGTAAATAAAATAATGATAACTCGTATGACACCTAAATTGATATTAGAACGTGAAGATTTAATTGAGTTGATGTTTTAATCATTATTTAATTTATTAACACGAGTAAAATTTTAGTTTCCTTTAATTTCTCTATGGTGCCGATTCTTTTTAAGTTTTTCGTATTTCCTTAATTTTGTAACATTTCAATTATTAGATAAATTTTAGAGGCGCGTTTATGCATTTTCTGATCATTTTTCTTTTTCAAAAGGATATTCAACAAGTGATGGAAGGAGCAGCGCTGACGTCAAAAGTGACGGTGGGATGGGAATAAACCAGGTGGTTTTTGGAAGTTTGCTAGCGTTTTTCACTCCTCATCTGCTTGTTTACATGATTTGATGTCATTTTGGTCATTTTGTGTGTTTCCTAATTTCATGTATTTGTATCCTCCTCCTTTAAATGTCGCTTTGCTTTGATTAAAATGTTTATTCATCAACGTATATACTTCCAAATAGTATCTGAATGAATTTAAGTGGATATTGGTTGTTTGACCTAAATTGTGTTAAATCTATTCCCGTTTGGTTTACTAGTTCGAATTGTGTTAATTTAAACTTTTCTAGTTTAAACATAAAAATCTGAATTGTATAGTTTAAATAATAATCTGAATTAATGTTTGAATGTACAGTTAAGTATTAAGTTAAATAGAATATCTAATCTGAATTTGTATTTAGATGAAGATTGATAGCTATAGTTTGAAGTATGAAAAAATTATTTAATTAACGAATAAACATGAAATATATTAAGGAAGTTATTTAATTAAAAAATAATATGAAATATTAATGTTAAAATATAACTACACATAAATAGAAATAAAATTACTATTCAATATTGATTCGAAACGTCTAAATGAAAGGAGGATTAGAATTCTATGTTTGACAGTTTAACTTAGTTTAAACTATTAATTTAGTTCGAATTAAATGCTTTACTAAATACCAATTCAAACAGTGATGGTTGTTGAACTGAGCCAAACTAAACTAAATCGATAAAACAGACATGGCCCTAAATGTTTCACATGATATTTCTGCTTTTATATACGTAATCCCATTCACTTTACTCGTTTTTAATTTAATTTCTTTAAGAGTAAGATAATTCTATAATAGGGTTCTCTGCAAGATCTCTATAAAATTCTATCAATTACATATGTGTTGTATGGTAAGAGTGGTTTTAACTACGATCTTAGTTATAAACAGTGTAAATCTCTCACATGCTACAATAAAAAGAAAAAAAAAATTGTTACAGTTTAAACTCTCACATGCTACTGTAAAAATAGTTCTAACCAATTGTTCCTACTACCACGTCAAACACCTTAATAATTTTTTATTTTAATATGATTTTGATCAAATATATCATTATAAAATTAAAAAAAAATGGTAAAATCGACAAAATTCTCTTAAATTAAAAAACAATAAACAAATAAATAACCTGTGACTTCACGATGCTTTTCCTCATTTGATTTATTTATTTTTTGTTTTTTTGTCCTCAGTATCTTTGTTTTTTTGCTAGGAATTGTCGTTTGTTACTTTATTCACATGCACGCTAATGTTGATCCGTGACTCCCAACCGTGGTCCGTGATCATTACTACTTGGAAAGCAAACATGAGATGAGATATTAAAAAAAAAAAAAAAAGTCACTATAAACGTCTAGCCAATATTTTCAAATCTGCTAGTCTGCTCTTGTATATTGGATATTACATTTATAAATCGCAACGTTTCAATGTAATTTAGTTACTTATTTATCAGCAAAATTTTATTTTTATTTATTTAATTCGCAAAATGGAGGAAACTTCTTTTTTAAAAAACACTCCGAGTATAAGAAAGTTTTTGAAAAAAACACTCCGAGTATAAGCTATTAACCAAGCATAACAATGAACGCTAAATTACCCAAAAAAAAAAAAAACTAAGTATTAAAACGAAAACCCAAAATAAAATAAAAAAACTAAGTATTAAAACGAAAACCCAAAATTAAAAAAAAAAAACTAAGTATTAAAATGAAAAGGGGCATACTTATGGGACATTTCCTTTGCCCTTCATTTTTTTAATTTTGATCTTTTACACCCTCAACTTATAAATATATGAAAAATGGACCCTATATGCAAAATTTTTTGTTTTAATAAAACTAAATTAAATATTATGTTCATAATAAAATTGGGTTAAAATACATAAAAATAATCATTTATGACCAATTAGTGATTCACATGCAATTCATGTGTCAGTTTCCGTCATAAAATTAAAACCGTCATAAAAGGGACAAATTTGCTATAGATTTGTAAATTGAAGAAGCCAATAGTCGAAATTAAAAGTTTAAGGAGAATATATAAAATGGCTCATAATTAAAAATAAAAGATCAATGTCATTTGTCTTCTCGAAGTTGAGGGTCATTTTTATGTTGCCCCTTTAACTTTAAAAACTCTTATTTTATATAAAAACATATGGCAGATGAAAACGCCCAGAATGTAGCCACATGCGTTGCCCTATAGTTCACTAGAATCTAACTTGTCTAAGTTTTTGTTTGAAACTATAATTGTAATTGACGTTTTAAGTTTAAAAACTATAGCATATAAGAATTTTACATTGTAATTTTTTTTGCTTTTTGCTAAGAGTTTTACATTATTTACAATTAATTGATGGAAGTTCGGAATACTCCTAAACTCTCAAGGAAAATGAGGAGAACGTTCCTGATTCCACACAGATGCAAAAAGTCTAAATTAATTAATTTGTCGTTGATCCTTGATGAGAACATGAGATCCAATCTCCAACAATTTGGCCTTTCCAAAGATGATCAATGAGAGGCAGCAGCCAGCTCGATCCATTCCCGTGACATGAATTACATTGACTCACCACCAAACGTTTTGGATGAAATTATTATAGATGTCCAAACGTATGTACTACTTCAAATAAAATGCCAACGGACCACCAAAAATGGTTGGATATTTACGATTGCACCCTCAAAAACTTTGCAATAAATTCACACCTAATTCTAAACAAAAAAAAAAAAAAAAAGGCCATGTGGTTTTTTTATTTTTATTTTTATTTTTTTTAAGGAGAATAGAGGTATACGAAATTGAAGAAGTAACACTGCTACCTGAATGGAGGGATCTAATTTGGCCACTTTAAACCTTCTAATTTGGCGTGCTTTTTAATTTAACTAGTCCTGAATTCTACTATTGGGACAACCCATCTTCATAGAAGGAGATCTAGATACAAGCTAAAAAAGATGTTGGAAAATAAAAAGGAAAAAGATAATTTATTATGAATAATAATTAAGTACGTTTATTTTTACTTTTATTTTTACTTTTCTTTTTATTTTCTATCATGTGTATGGGCGAGTAGACGAAACCGATCAACAACAATGTCAACACCATTCACCAGAAGAAAAAACGTGATTTTCAATCACATCACTAGCTCAAACAATATAAGTACAATAAAAAATGCAAATTCTAGCATTGTATTAAGAATACAAGAAGAAGATGAGGATGATGTAAATGTTAATGGAACACTAATGCACCTAATTAGGGATGAATATTGGGTGGGTTGGTAACTTTTTTTTTTAATCTCAACCCATCCAATCAACTCAAAATTCAAAACCAACTCATCAAATTAAAGTTTAGATGGGTTAGGTGGGTTAGGTAGGTTGAGTAATAAAAGAAAAAAAACTAAAACTAACAATTTAACTCAAAATGAATTGAAAAGTTAAAATTCATAAAATGTTAGTTTTATAAAGGTCTAAGAGTGTCTTAATAAGTTTAAACCAACAAAAAAAATAAAGGCTCCTTCACAGAAATTCAAGTTAAGTACATTAAGTCTTAACTAACAAATAAATCATAATAGAAATCAATACAATAAAAATATTAAGAAAAATCAACTAATATAGAGCTTAATTGCCAATCTCTAATTTCAAGTATCTCCACTTAAACATCCTCTATATTTATAATGCAAAATCTATCACCTAACCTAAAACATAATAAGCTTCTATTTATTGATGGAAATATAAAACAAATAATACACGTATATTTTTTTTTATCAAAATACGTTTGTCAACTTCTCGCAGATGCAAGCAAGAACATTTATCAAAAAAATTATAAAGTAAAAAGAACTAAAATGACACAGATGCTAGAAATAATACACGTCAAAATACATTTTTTAGTTTGTGTATGTGTAATTTGTATATTAAAATTATAGGTATTATCTATATATATATATATATATAAATAGATTAGATGGGTTTAAGTTAGGATGCGTTAGACACCTTCCAATCTAAACCCATATAGTGAAACCTCAGGTTGGGTTGGATTCAATTACTCATCTAGTTTGTGGGGTTTGGGTTATTTCGTGTTGGATTGGGTGGGCTAATTGGATTCCTTGGGTTTTTCATTCCTCCTTACTACTAACCAAAGATGCTTCCTAGCTAGTTCACTCTTCTATTCATTTCCTAAGTATTCTAATTGGACTTAACTTGGAATGCCCATGATGTCTTGTCTTTGACCCCTATTGAATGGTTTTCAAGGCTCTTTTGGGTTAGACCTTGACTTTCTATTAATTGAGCTTGCCAAATATGTGGACATTTGCACCGTTAGCTCCTTGAATCAGATGTGTCAATTGGGCCGAGGTCGAGCCTGCATTGTAGCAAGCTAGGCTGGCCCGACAATTAAATAAAAGTCTACCAACTACTATGCTAGATAGTTATTTATGTCAGTCGTTATTGATTTAGATCAATATTTATCAAGTTTGTACACCTATTACAAATTTAAAATATAAACTTGTCACATTGAAAAAATAAGAGTTTCTATTTTCCAATACTTTATATAATATTTCGAATTCTTTCTTTACTTTGAAGAGTCTCATGATTATATATTTATTAATTTTTCATTAAAAATTATTTCAAAAATAAATAAATGAATTTTTAAAATATTAAAATTAAAAATTTTAGCTTTGGCCCTAAAGGGCCTGGGCGTAGGCCTGGCATGACCCTATTAGACTAGGTGCCCTAAGGATTAAATTATGTAAAATTTTTTAGATACATTTAATCAATAAAGAGTTTATTATTTATTTCATATATCAAATATATCCACTTTATATTCATTCCTATTGAATACATGATAAGCAAACTAAAGTTTGAGACTATAAATCTAAACCTTTAAGATCGTGCATATAATATACAGATTATGCAAAACACATGAATCTTAAATGTGCTAGTCTAAACAAAAAGATCCATAATCGAGGGAATAAAGTTAAGTACTTTATTCATGTAATGATTGTTATGTTATCTACATTCCTAAAAAGAGATGGCTTATCTTGGCCATCTGATTTGGACTCCACGAATAGAGACATTAATATATTGTCATAGTTGATGATATATTAGGTCACGATAAAAGTTGAATTAATTTGATCAATAATTCTATTTGTTTAAATCAATTCACTTTTGGCAATCATATGTGTTATATCTTAATCTTGAAATGAATTAATAGGCCCATATTCTTAACTTGTGTCTTTTGATGTACCAAAAGATGACATCCTGAATTAATTGATGGTATGCATTCCAGTACATTAGAAACATGACTTTTGATTGACATAGACTCGTTACTCATAGATATAGAATCCATAGCTCTTTTATATAATTAATGATATTCTCTTATAGGCATTATCTTGTATTTGAAAACTAGAGCACTCAACCATTTGGATACATAGGTGTTACAGAATGATATATTATTTATTAATAGTAAATTTTTTAATTGTGAGATAATAGAACATAAGAAAAAAATAATCAAAAGGTCAAACATAATTTTATCCTTAAGTTGATTGTTAATATCCTATAGGGATGTTACACATTATGATATGTTATGGATGATAAACTTATTAGAGTTTCGTAATTTTATATAGTTTGAGAGTACAACTCTAAGTTATTTGTGGAATAGCTAAAGAGTTAATAATTAAAAAATGAATATGTTGGGGACATGTAATTTTATAATTATAGGAGCATGATCTATATAGATCCATCGAGTCCCCTTTGCTAACTAACAATATTTCCTATAACAATATGGTGGCATATTTTTCCTACATATTAGTAACTTATGTTAATTCTTAGATTAGTTTAAATTTAGTTGATTGGATTTAATAATTCATGTTAGTTTATTGGTTAAATTAATTTTATGAATTAATTCAAGATAAACATGTTGAATTATTTGAATGTATATTTTATTTGATATGAGATTATATGTATATGATTGTTTTAATTAGATAACTTTTTTATTAGGTTATTTGAATTAAAACTGATACTCTACCTAATATTCGCACGTAGAATAAGATATACAAAATTTTAAGACTGAGTAGACTGACAGGTCGTTGCCTTTGTTCGGTCAGCCGATAGAGCGTACCTTAGTTATGAAAAAGTACAACCAATAGGCCGGTTGAATGAAACCCTGTTACGTCTTTTTTACGCCTTTTCACGTGGATTTCGACATAGTTTTGAATTTAGAAGCCTTATCTAAGTAGAATTAACTTCCTACTAGCTACTATAAATAGGATACTTGTTCTTATTATTATTTAGATCATTAGAGAAATTTAGAGAGAGTATTCTAGGAAAAGAAACTTTGAAACTCCCATAGGGCTATTGTTCAACATCTAGAACCTTAGCTCTTAGTTTTTCTCTCGTGGTTGGAAGGAGATGTTATCAAGAGGAGAATTCAACAATGTGTGCCTACTCGCATTATAGTCACGGAACAGAGAATAGTAAAGAAGATTAGTTAGTTAAAGCTCTTTCAGTTGCAATTCTTAGTAGCAATTCTGTTGAAGTTTTTCTTTTTAAAAGTGCGGTTCCAATTCTAAGAGGTACGTAGGATTTTAATTAATTTATATACATAATATGTTTAACTTGTTATTTGAAAAAAGGCTTTACTTTAAAATTTTTAAATTTCCGTTGCGTTTACATTTTTCCAACAATTGGTATTAGAGCTAGGTTTTACATTGTTTTTTAGACTTTATGAGCATGCTATGTGCATAAATTATGTGATCTTAATCTCTCCTATATTTGAATTATAATTTTTAGAGAGTTAGGACTCTATGATTTCTATATAATGGGACTTTATGATTTTTATATAATTATATGCTGTCATGAGATTATATGGTGAATGTTTATTAATTAATTATTGCTAATTAAATTTTTATTTTAATTATTATATTAATCAATTAATTTTGCTGGTTATGGTTCCTTAGTGGTTAAAATATGTATCTAAGAATTTTTTATGTAATTTAATAGCGGTGTATTATCATCGTCTAGGGTTTGTTAGTTTGTTTTATAGAAATTTTGTAAGCCGAAAACGGTATAGGTTTTAGTTGTAAATTTTTCATTAAAATATTAGAGACGAATCTTAGAGATAGAGATGATTGCAATTCTATGTGTTTTTCTGTGTTTATAAATTTTTTATACTTTTGAATTTTTTAAAAAACAAATTAAAAACTGCATAAAAAATTATTTTTTGCAAAAGATTGAAAAACACTAATTCAACATTGTACTGGCTGATCAGACACTGATAGAGCTTAGGGTTTTGTATGAAACCGGCCTGTGATTACAGATTGGCAGTTTTTTAAAAAAATCAGTGCGTTTTTTGGTGTAGTTTTTTTTTTTTAATTTTTTGAAATAATTTTAAGAAACATGGAATTTTATGTTGATCTATATGAGATTGAGAATTGAAGACGAATGCCACATGAAGAATGATACAACAAGAAGATACAAGATAAAGAATTGATATATGTTTCGATTAATTTTTTGTAATCTTTATTTTCTCTTCTTTAAGATGGGACCATAATATTACGGCTGGTTATTATATATCTTGTAGCTTTGCTTATTACGTTGCTTGTTTGTTTTATAATATGTTTTGTCATGTATGTTGATAATATATCATGTAGAATAGGGAGTGCTGCTCATTAAAAATTGTTCATACATATTAACATAAAACCTTAATTTTAAAATATTGAGTAGAAGAAGGTTTTTGAAGAGAGGACCTAAGGCCTCCACGTTGGTCTATAGGTAATACATTATGGTTTCAACCCCCTAAGAAGGGATGCATCATGTACTAGGTTGGATCTCCAAGAGGATAACTTACTTTAGCATGTTTTATCATTGTTCACCCCAAGGTGTTGATTATAAATCATGGATAAAGTGGTCGAAACAATGGCTAAACACTCAAGATTAATTTGATTGTTAACCTTCCCTAGGAGCTTTATTAATAAAGTTAATAGCCAAAAAAATCTATTATTAGTATATGCTACATTAGACAGTCTTGGATGGTATATACTAATCAAAGAGAATCTGTGTTCCTAATTGAATTTCATAAGTCTCCCTTAGGTAGTTTGTTGAATTCTGAGTTAGGAATTATCATTGTACGATTGTGATTGTTTCAAAGTTTTGAAACATAAATACATTGTATGCTTACTTGTTTGTATTATCTTACTAAATTGTTATTGAATGTTTGCTTATGTTAGATATATGAACCTTTACTGTAGATCAAAATGTTTAAAAATACTTTATCTTCAATACTTGATAAAAACACTTTAACTGGAAAAAACTATAATGATCAAAAAAGGAACTTGAATATTGTACTATCTTTTGAGAAACTAAAATTTGTGCTAACCACATCGCGTACTCCTGTGCCTACCGATGAATCCACTAATGAAAAAATCTAAACGTATGATCACTAGAAGGATGCTGACGATCAAGCCTGATGCTATATCATAGTTAGCATGAATAACGTGCTACAAGCTTATATGAAGATCATGAGACTACTTGTCAGATCATGGACAATCTTGAGGACATATTTGGAGGCCAAGCCTTGACAAAGTGGCAAGGGGCTCTTCAGAAGCTTCTCAATTGTAAACAAAAACCAGGGACATTTGTGAAGGCCCACATGATGTTGATCATAAGTTAGCTCACTGAGGCTCAAACCCATGGAGCTGGCGTTGATGCTGAGTCATAGATGACTATGGTCTTAAGACTCTTTTCAAGAAGTTTATCCTATTTAGAGCCATTTAAATCTTCATAGAACTTGAAAAATAGGCAGGATGTGATTTTAATTAAGTTGATAAAGCAGTTACAGAAGTTTAAAAATAATCAAGGAAGCTCCAGCTAATGGCGAGGTGAACTTAACAGTTGCATCTGGTTCCAATTCCAATTTTGGAAATAAAAATAAGAAAAAGGCCAGGAATAAGAAGTCTTCTATTCTAACGAAGGGCAAGGATAAGAACAAAAAGAAGAGGAACCCAAAAAAACTAAAGTGTTTCTTCTACAAGAAGGTCAAGCACATCAAGAAGAATTATAAAGAATTCAAACCTAAAGGATGTAAGTGCAAACTTTTGGTTGTTGAGACATGTTTAATTGAAGAATCAAGTGACACCTGGGTCATAGATTCTGGAGCAACTAACCATGTTTGTGTTCTTTGTAAAGGTTCAAGGAAATGAGAAGTCTACAACATGAGCACATCATGTTACAGATGAATGATGGACCCTTAGTGTTGGCTGAGGCAGTGGAAGGCGTCCATCTTTATTTTGATAATTATAAGAGTTTAGTTTTGAGAGATTATTTTTTTATGTTCCTAAACTTTAAAAAAATTAATTTTGATTGCTTTTTTTTTTTTTTAATTTAAGGACTCTTATTCAGCTTCTTTTAATAATAAAGTTGTGATTCATAAAAACTAATCTTTTGTCTATAGTCCATGGATGCAAAATAACCTGTGTGGCACCCCACCTTTTCGAGCCATCACTTAACTTTCTTAAACATCATTTCATTAACTATAACCTTACTTACTTAAAAAAAAAATACTAAATAATTTTTTTTCTTTTCTTTTCCTTTTAACATACTTTAAAACATATTTAAAAGTTGTTGCGACTTCTATTGCAACTTAAGTCGAGACATCGCTCAACATTTGACTTTAAAACCATTTCAAATCATTTCTTAAAACTTAATAAAAAACATTAACTGAATCATAGCTTAATACTTAAGTTTATAATTATATAAAACATTTCTTAAAATATATCTTAAAACTTTGATAACATTTAAAAACATTGTGCATTTCACATGCAAACTTACTTTAAGGATAATAATCGCAAAAACATTGCAAACCTTTACTTGATCTTTTAAACTTTATGCACATTAAATGCAATCAAGCTTTAAACATAATAGTGGGAAGTACATTGCAAATTTTGATTTAAACTTTAAAACCTTTTGCATAACAAATGCAAATATACTTTAAAAACAACTTGCGTAATAATTGCAAACACATTTGCAAACATATATATAAGCATTTTGAAAATCATTTACTTCATGTTGTAGGTAAGGTTTGAACTTACCTGTCTATAGCTCTAACGTTACCATCTCATTCTTTTTCCTTTCATTAGTCAGCATCTGTATCCTGATCAAACGATACCCGACTTATTAGCTAACTTTTCATATTATTAATTTGCTTGATTGATAATAGAACTTAGTCATTAATTGTTCGTTCCTTTTTACATAACTTGTACCCTATTAGTTTACCCTTTTTTTTTACTTTGTACGCTGTTGTTTTTAACTTTGTAACCCACCGGGTTAGCTTTATCTTTACTTAAATTTATAATCCACAAGGTTATCTTACCTTTCTCTTTAGTAAACTTTATAAACCATTGGTTTATCTTGCTCTTAACTTTGTAACCCACTACATTACTTTTTCCTTATTTTTCTTTTTACTTAACTTTAACGTTTCTTAATTAATTTTACCATCTTTCTTGCTAGGTTAGTTACCTAACGTATTATGGAAGATTTTTTGTCTAAGAACGTTTTCCAACATCAGACGTTTCGGGTCTGTTTTGGCCTTTTTGCAAAATGACCATTTTGTCCTCGATAGGTCTTAGAAAACTTTTGGAACCCATTTTTAAATTGTCATACATTTCTTTATGTCTCATAATATTTTAGAAAACAAAAACAATGGTTTTTCTTTTAATTAAATCCATTTTGTCAAAACTTTATAGTTTTAGCCCGTAACTTAAAAATCCTTGTGTTTTTGCCTTTAATGTTTGTTTCTTTTCTTTCCTTGACCAAACTTTAAATCCTTTAAAACTTAGTATCTATAATTACTCATTGCCTACAACAGTGCAAGAGCCTAACATTCCCTAGTGAAAATCTATTTTTCACACTATTTTACGATATTGGCCCAAAATACAAAATTCTTTACATTTTTAGCCCCGAAACAAAAAAATGACCACTTTATACCAAGACGTTCAATTTTTCGCAAGGAATAAAACTTGCAAAAGCTCCTTAATCAAATTCCAAACTTTTTATAACATTTTCATTTCATAAAATTTTGTGCTTAAAATTTCATAAAATTCATAACTTATCAACCGTATAGAATTTTGAGAAACTGTCTAGATTGTTTTAACAGTTTCAATAAGTTTTATAACTTTTTATATTTTAACTTTCCTTAAATTCCAGTGTTACAGTGGACTTTTTAGCTAATTTTTAAATCTGTTGAATTTTTACAAAACTTTGCAATGTAGTCCTTTTAGAATTTTACAAAACTTTGTTTACAAAAGTTGTTTCCCTCACTGTTTTGGTAGATCCTATGCCATGTTTGGAAAACAAATTGGCCTTTATGTCCTCTAAATCATCATTTCTTGAAAATTAGCTAAACTTTGTTATTTGAACAAAGTTTAATAACTTTTTCATTCTTTTGTACCAAACCCAACTTTCTTTCTTTCTATCATTATCACCATCAATATAAAACATAAAACAATCATGCCATAATGTCCATCTTACATGCCATAGCTCAAAACATTTCATCAAACACTTAGCATAAAACAAAACATAAACTTTCAAGAATTGAGTTTTAGAATTTTATCAAGGTATTTCTCAAGCTTTTACACCTCCTCTTTGGTGCTTGTTTTTGGCTTTTCCTTAACATAATCATAGCCAAAACTCCCTCAAAAACCCATCCATAACTTGGAAGAAAACCATTAAAAGCCTTAAGGAAAAGGTTGGAATTTTTACCTTAAAACTCCTTAACCTCCTTAAGAGCACTTGCACTTGTTTCTTTGCATGCTTTGGAGGCTTGAATTTCATCAAAATCTTGAGAAAGAGATGCCTAGAGGGGGATGGTTTTTCTTTGGAAGAAATGGGAAAAATTTTCATGAAACCAATCTTTTAATTTCAAACAAGTCCTTGGTTATTTATAGACATCACTCTAGGGACTTGTTTGCAAAGAAAAAATTGCCCAAAACATGTGCCACATTCTCCACCCTTGGAGTGTCTCCACGGGGGGGGGGGGGGGGGGGGGGGGGG
>CAMOHE010044358.1:35231-47807 GCA_946598075.1 Artocarpus hirsutus | reverse complement strand
AATCCTATGGGGATACGATACACTATGATATGTCATGGAGACTTAGCTATACGGGCTTCGTAATTCTATAGAGTTCAAGAGTGCAACTCCAAGCTTTTAGCGGAGTAGCGTTGGAGTTGAGAATTATGAAATATATATCTGGGATATTGGGTTTCATAATTATCGGGAGCTTGAACCATATAGGTCCATTTGGTCCCCTTTGCTAGCTCATAAAATCCTGTAACGATACGGCATGCTTTTACAATAATTGGTGACTTATGTTAGATTTATTAGATTGGTTGAAATTTGGAAGAATCAAATAATTCATGTCTGTTTATCGGTTGAATTAATTTTGTGACAAAATTAAATCAAGATAAACTTGTTGAATTATTGAGATCGGATAATTCTTGTCTGTTTATCTGTTAATTTAAATTTAGATAAATTAAATCAAGATAAACTTGTAGAATTATTAGGAATCTATTTATTATCCTAGAGATTATCTAGATAAAGTAGTTTTAATTAGATAACTTCTCTATTGGGTTATTTGAATTAAAACTAAGGCTTTATCCTATAGAATCTTGGGTGGAAAATAAAAGATTCGCTGAGATTTTTTTCTGTAGTTCGGCATGCCGATCTTAAAGTTCGGCCTACCGATGGGGCAAGTTCGGCCTGCCTATGAAAAAGTTTGGCCTGCCTATGAAAAAGTTTGGCCTGCCTATGCGCGAAATAAAAATCACGCATTTTTACGTGGATTTCATCCGATATTGACTGGAATTTGATTTTGTTTTGAATTTTTGAGACCTTATCTAATAAGGAATGACCCTAGACCTAACCTCTATAAATAGGAGTGAGTCTCATGAGTTATTTAGATCAATTGAGAGATTAAGAGTGATACTCTACTGGTGAGAATCTGAAACTCCCTGAGAGCTCATGTTCACAAATCACAAACACTAGCTTCGGGTTCTCTCAATTGGTTGGAAGGAGAGTCACCTTGAGGAAGAGCTGTACGTGTGAGCCTACAGTCACTTCGATCATGGATAGAGAATAGCAATGAAGACTAGTTGGTTGAGGCTCTTCTGGAACGTTACTTCTCTACACAGGTTTTGGGAGCTTTTCGGCGACTACAAGATCAGTAAGATCAGGTTAATTTATACATATAGCATGTCAAACTTATGCTTTAGAAAATACTCTTATTTAAAATTTTTAAAATTTCGCTGCATATTATTTTTCCGACAGACACTCCACAGCAGAATGGCATAGCACAGAAAAGGAATAGGACTTTATTGGACATGGTCAAGTCTATGATGAGCTATTCATCATTGCCTTTGTCCTTTTGGGGATATGCACTACAAACCGCATGTTATCTTTTGAACAATGTGCCTTTAAAATCAATGCCTAAAACTCCTCACGAGTTATGGATGGGTAGGAATACATCCTTAAATCATATTCGTATATGGCGATGTCTGGTTCATGTCCTATTTAAGGAAGTGAATAAGTTGGAAGCACATTCAGAAGTTTGCGTGTTTGTAGGATACCCAAAAGGAACTAAAGGGGGTTATTTCTATAACCCAAAGGAAAATAAAGTCATGGTTTCAACTAATGCAACTTTCCTTGAGGAGAGTTACATGGACGACTTTAAGCCTTGAAGCAAAGTAGTGTTTGAGGAGTTTAGGAGTGATCCAATCACTCTGGAGGTTCCGAATGAAACCATTCGGGTCAGTGTTGAAAGACCAAACGAACCCAAACAACAACCTAAGGGGCTTCGACGTAGTGGGAGGATCGGGTGTTAACCCGAGAGGTATATGTTCAATAGAGAGGCCTTCTTGGTTGAACCGGATGAACATGATAGGGATATACTTACGCAGAGGCTATGGAGGATGTTGATTCGAAACTCTAGATAGAGGCCATGAACATAGAGATGAAGTCTATGGAGACTAATCAGGTCTGGGAGCTGTGAATCTTCCTGAAGGGGTAAAACCCATAGGGTGTAAGTGGATCTACAAGAGGAAAAGAGAAGTGGATGGAAAGGTCAAAACCTTTAAGGCTAGATAGGTAGCTAAGGCTTATACGCAAAAGGAAGGAATCGACTACGAGGAAACCTTTTCGTCTGTAGCCATGCTTAAGTCCATCTAGATTCTCTTGTCCATAGCTGCCGTTCTCGATTACAAGATTTGGCAGATGGATGTCAAAATGACTTTTCTAAATGGCCATCTTGATGAGTCCATTTATATGGAACAACCAGAAGGGTTCAAGGTAAAGGGTCAAGAGGGTAAGGTTTGTAAACTGTTAAAGTCAATTTATGGATTTAAGCAGGCTTCCCGTTCTTGGAACATAAGATTTAATCAGGTGATCAAGACTTATAGGTTCTCACAAAATGTGGATGAGCCATGTGTTTACAAACACATTATGGATGGGAAGGTGGTCTTTCTACTACTCTATGTGGATGACATTCTACTAATTGGCAATGACGTTGGGGCGTTGTCATTGGCCAAATTATGGTTGACCAAGCAATTTGACATGAAGGACTTGGGTGAGGCTAATTTTGTTCTCAGTATTCAGATCTTTCAGGATAGAAAGAGCAAAATGATAGCTTTGTCACAGGCCAGCTATATAGATAATATTCTCAGGAGGTATTAATGTAGGATTCCAAGAAAGGTGGGCAACCATTTGGGTCTGGAATTTCTCTTTCTAAGAAAGACTCTCCAAAGTTTGATGAAGAAAAAGAATACATGAAGAAGGTGCCTTATACTTCGGCA
Organism: Artocarpus hirsutus; assembly: GCA_946598075.1. NCBI lineage: Eukaryota > Viridiplantae > Streptophyta > Magnoliopsida > Rosales > Moraceae > Artocarpus > Artocarpus hirsutus. The sequence continues at coordinate 45,072 of CAMOHE010044358.1, read as the reverse complement.
GTGGGTAGTCTTATGTATGCTATTCTTTACACACGACCGGATATTTGCTATGCGGTCGGGATTATAAGTCGATTTTAGGATCCAGGACCGAACCATTGGGTTGCAGTAAAGCATATTTTCAAGTACCTAAGAAGGACTTGATGGTATATGCATGTGTATTCGGGTGAGGACTTAACTCCTCTAGGATATACTGACTCGGATTTTCAATCCTGTTTGGATCCTAGGAAATTGACTTTGGGTTTTGTGTTTACTCTGGGCAGCGGTGCCATCAGTTGGAGAAGTGTGAAGCAAGATTGCACTTCATATTCAACGATGGAGGCCGAGTATGTGGTAGCTAGTGATGCTTTGAAAGAAGTAGTGTGGCTCTGCAAGTTCCTTAGAGATCTTGAGGTAGTTCCTGGTATGGATAAGGTGATATCACTGTACTGTGATAACAGTGCGGCGGTAGCTAATGCTAAGGAACCAAGATTTCACAAGAAGAGTAAGCATATTGATTGGAAGTATCATGTGATAAAGGACTTCATCAAAGGCAGGCATGTCACGGTGTGCAAAATCACGTCAGAGGATAATTTAGCTGATCATGAAGACACTTACTGGGAGAGTCTTCGAGAGGCATGTGGAGGCTATGGGAATGCAAGATTTGTCATATTTACTCACTTAGTGCAAGTGGGAGATTGTTAGACATGTATGCCCTAAAGAGTAAAAATGTAATATATTTTTGGAGATATTTTTTTCAATAAAGAATTCATTTATTATTAATTTATCAAATCTTATCCTCTTTACGGTCATATTTGTTGAATGTATGATAAGCAAATAATAGTCTGAGACTGTCAATCTAAACCTTTTAGAATTGGGCATATGATGATAGATTATGCAAAAGACATGATTCTTAAGGTGACGGTCTAAATCATAAGATTCGCAATTAAGGGAATAAAGTTGGGCGCTTTATTCATATAAACATTGTTATGTTGTCTACATCCCTATTGGGGGATGGTTTGTCTTGACCATCGAAGGATGACTTTGGGAATAGAAACATTGGCACGTTGTCATTGGTGACGATGTGTTGGATCGGGACATAAAGAGAATTGATTTGGATTAATAATTTTGTCTTGGCAGATCGATTCACTTTAGGCAATCATTTGTATTGTATCTTAATCCTGAGATGAATAGTGAGCCTGTTGTCTTGACTTATGTATTTTGATATATCAAAGGGTGACATCCACATTTTAATAGTGGTATGCATGTCGGTACGTTGGAGGCATGACTCTTGAAGGCGTAAACCTGTTATTCATAGATATGGAATCCATAGCTCCTCTTTAGGAGTAGTGATATCCTCTTATATGCGTTATCCTATAATTGGAAAACTAAAGTACTTAACCATTTGGATATATAGGTGTAACCGAATGGTATGCTGTCTATAGATGGTAAGTTTTCTGATGGTGAGATAATGGAACGTAAGATAAAAATAATCGAGAAGGTAAGACAGAACTTGTCCTTAAGCCAATTATGGATAATCCTATGGGTATACGATATACTATGATATGTCATGGAGACTTAGCTATACAGGCTTCGTAATTCTATATAGTTCGAGAGTGCAGCTCCAAGCTTTTAGTAGAGTAGCGTTGGAGTTGATAATTATGAAATGTATATCTAGGATTTTGGGTTTTATAATTATCAGAAGCTTGAACTATATAGGTTCATTTGGTCCCCTTTGCTAGCTCACAAAAGCCTGTAACGATACGGCGTGCTTTTCCAATAATTGGTGACTTATGTCAGATTTATTAGATTAGTTGATATTTAGAAGAATCAAATAATTCAAGATAAACTTGTTGAATTATTAGGATCGGATAATTCTTGTCTATTTATCAATTGATTTAATTTCGGATAAATTAAATCAAGATAAACTTGTAGAATTATTAAGAATCTATTTATTTTTTTAGAGATTATCTAGATAAAGTTGTTTTAATTAGATAGTTTTTCTATTGGGTTATTTGAATTAAAACTGAGGCTTTATCCTATAGAATCTCGGGTGAAAAATAAAAGATTTGCTGAGATTTTTTTTCAGCAGTTCGGCATGCCGATCCTAAAGTTCGGCCTCCCTATTAGACAGAGCGGCCTGCCTATGCGCGAAATAAAAATCATGCATTTTTACGCAGATTTCATCCGATATTAATCCGAATTTGATTCTGATTCAAATTTTTGAGACCTTATCTGATAAGAAATGACCCTAGACCCAACCTCTATAAATAAGGAGTGAGTCTCATAAGTTATTTAGATCAATTGAGAGATTAAGAGTGATACTTTGCTTGTGAGAATCTAAAACTCCTTGAGAGCTCTTGTTCACAAATCATGAACACTAGTTTTGGGTTCTTTCAATTGGTTGGAAGGAGAGTCATCTTGAGGAAGAGTTGTATGTGTGAGCCCACAGTCACTCCGATCGTGGATAGAGAATAGTAAAGAAGACTAGTTGGTTGAGGCTCTTCTGGAGCGTTACTTCTCTTCACGAATTCGGGAGTTCTTCAGCCTTGAAAGGTTAGTAAGATCTAGTTAATTTATGCATATAGCAAGTCAAATTTATGTTTTGAAAAATAATATGATATAAAAATTTTAAAATTCTGCTGCGTACTATTTTTTCAATAGTTTTCCTTGTCTTTTTCCCTTTCCTCTCTTTGTTTTTTTTTTTAATTTTACTTTCTGAACCAGAAATATTAAAAAGAGAAAAGGACATAATAGCCAAAAATATTGATAACTAGGCTAGTAGAATAAAGGGCAAAATAGACTCTATTGTATTGTACGATTTCCTTTTTACGTATAAGAAAAGAGCAGTCAATTTAGGTCGACATCCGGCCCCTGACTATCCATCACATCTCATCTTGATTTGGCTTTAAGCTAGTCATATAGAGCAGAGACGGGCTTGCTCTATTAGATAATTTTTCTTTTAAATTTCTTTGTAAAAATTCGGGAGGCCTGGCCCAACACTAGGCCCATGTGGGCTTCGAACCAGGCTGAGCCTCCCTTTTTATTAATTGGGCCAAGCCAACTTGATTTTTTCTTTTAGTCCTATGGACCAGGGTGGCCAAAATTTACACCTCTATTTCTTCCAATTACATGACAGTGGGAATTATTTTTTGTCCATGGTTGTTTTTGTATCAAATATTTCCAGAGGCCACAACTCAAGATGTAAATGGGTTTAACACGTTGACCTATGCCATACTCGAGGAACTCAAGCGGAAGTTTACCATAAATTTAAAGCATTGATTGACTCATGCAGCAAATATATATATATATATATATTTTTTCTAAGAATGCCACAACTATATCGTCCTGCTAGATTTGGAATACCAAATATACGCTTAAGACACTTACCAATATCTAGTATCCGTTGTGATTACCAGACGCTATCTGGTATTAATCGTATGTATTGCCTTGATATCTGCCAATATTAATCGTGGTCACCAACTTTTAAATGAGGTGTCCTAAGTATTAAATGATGTAATCTTTTTTTAAGACCTTTAATCAATAAAGAGTTTAACATTTACTTCATATATAAAATATGTCATCTTTATATTCATTTGTGTTGAATGTATCATGAGCAATCAAAAGTTTGAGATTGTGAATTTAAACCTTTAAGATCATGTATATGATGGGTAGATTACACAGAAGACATGAATTTTAATGTGGTAGTCTAAATATAGAAGGTCCACAATCGAGAGAATAAAGTTGGGCACTTTATCATGTTCATATTGTTATGTTATCTACATCCCTAACGGCAGATGACTTATCTTGGTCATCGAAGTTAGACTCCATAAGTAGAGACATTGCTATATTGCCTTTGATGACAATATATTAGATTTGGACTAAAGATAAATTGATTTAATTAATAATTCTATTTGAGTAAATCAATTCACTTTAGACAGCTATATGTGTTACATCTCAACCCTGAAATGAATCAGTGGGTCCGTGTTCTTGATTTGTGTCTTTTGATGTACCAAAGGGTGACGTCTTGAATTATATGAAGGTACACATATTGATATGATGGAGACATAACTCTTAAATGATGTAGACTCGTTATCCATAAATATAGAATCTATAACTCTTTTGTAAAGTCAATGATATTCTCTTATAGGCATAATCTTGTGATTGAAAATTGGAGCGCTTAACTATTTGGATGCATATATGTAATCAAATGGTATACTATTTGTACTAGTTATAAATATTAAGTATTCCAATGGTGAGATAATGAAATAGAAGATAAATATAATCGACAATGTAAAACTGAATTTATCCTTAAGCCGTTCATGAATATCTTATGAGGATGTTGCACATCATGACATGTCATGGACATTTAACTTATTGGAGTTTTGTAATTTATATATGGTTCGAGACTACAGCTCTAAACTTTAAGTGAAATAACTTCAAAGTTAAAAATTATAAAATATACATTTTGGGGATATGTTATTTTATAATTATAGGAGCTTCATCTATTAATGTTCATCGAATCGTTTTTGCTAGCTCACATATTTTTTTGTAATAATACAACATGATTTTTTGACATATTCCTAACTTACGTTAATTCTTAAGATTGGCTAAAATTTCAATGATTGGATTCAATAATTCATTTTAGCCTATTGGTTGAATTAATCTTATGAATTAGTTCAAGATAAATATTTCGAATTATTTTATATTTTATTTGATATAGGATTGTCTGTATATGACTATTTTAATTAGATAACTTCTACATTGGGTTATTTGAATTATAACTGAGGCTCTATGAAAGGTTCCTAAGTTAAATAGAATAGGAAAAATCCTAGTTGGAACAAAACTAGCGAACCGATGGGTTGGGTAGCTTGTTAAGAGCGTTGAAAATCTATAACCAAGTTAACCTCAATAGGGTGATCAACCATACACTAGTGGCAGTTGATCGCCCCTGCCAGATCATCAAAATGTGTTTTACACATTTTTGTTGTGAGATTTGATTTTAATTCAAATTTTGAGGCTAAATCTGATAAGAATAGATGGTCAATGACTCCCTATAAATAGGAAACGTGTTCCTATGCTTTCATATCATTATTAACACTACAGGGAGGTCACTTGAGACGTTTAGAGAGAGATTTTCTAAAGAGATAAATTCTATTACTCTAAGGAATTATTGTTGAACACTTAGAAAAATAATTCTGATTTTTCTTTTGTGATTATTGTTGGAAAAATAATACATAACGGAATTTTAAAAATTTTAAATCAGAGTATTTTTCAAAATAAAAGTTTGACATGCTATATGTATAAATTAACCTGATCTTACTAACCTTGTATTCGCCGAAAAGCTCTCGAAATTTGTATAGATAAGTAACTTTCTATAAGAGCCTCAACCAACTGGTCTTCTTTGCTATTCTCTATCCACGATCGAAGTGAGTGTGGGCTCATACGTACAGCTCTTCCTCAAGGTGACTCTCCTTCCAATCAGTTGAGAGAAACCAAAGCTAGTGTTCGTGATTTGTGAACAAGAGCTCTCAGGGAGTTTCAGATTCTCACCAGTAGAGTATCACTCTTAATCTCTCAATCGATCTAAATAACTCATTAAACTTACTCCCTATTTATAGAGGTTGGGTCTAGGGCTTTTCCTTATTAGATAAGGTCTCAAAAATTTGAAATAGAATCAAATTCAGATCAATATCAGATAAGATATGCGTAAAAATGCGTGAAAACGCGTGATTTTTAATTCATGCATAGGCAGGCCAAACTTTTTCATAGGCAGGTCGAACTTGCCTCATCGACAGGCCAAACTTTAGGATCGGCATGCCGAACTACCTAAATAAAAATCACACAAATCTTTTATTTTCCACCCGAGATTCTATAAGATAAAGCCTCAATTTTAATTTGAATTACCCAATAGAAAAGTTATCTAATTAAAACAACTTTATCTAGATAATCTCTAGGATAATAAATAGATTCTCAATAATTCTAAAAGTTTATCTTGATTTAATTTATCTAAAATTAAATCATCTGATAAATAGACAAGAATTATCCGACCCTAATAATTGAACAAGTTTATCTTGATTTAATTTTGTCACAAATTAATTCAACCGATAAACAGACATAAATTATTTGATTCTTTCAAATTTCAACCAATCTAATAAATCTAACATAAGTCACCAATTATTGTAAAAGCATGTCATATCGTTACAGGATTTTATGAGCTAGCAAAGGGGACTAAATGGACCAATATAGTTCAAGCTCCTGATAATTATGAAACCGAATATCCCAGATATACATTTATAATTATCAACTCCAACGCTACTCCACTAAAAGCTTGGAGCTCCACTCTCGAACTCTATAGAATTACGAAGCCTGTATACCTAAGTCTCCATGATATATCATAGTGTATCGTTTCCCCATAGGATTATCCATAATTGGCTTAAGGACAAGTTTTGTCTTACCTTCCTGATTATTTTTATTTTACGTTCCATTATCTCACCATCGGAAAACTTACAATCTAAAGACAGTATACCATTCGGTCACACCTATGTATCCAAATGGTTGAGCACTCCAGTTTTTCAATTACAGGATAACGCATATAAGAGGATATCACTACTCCTAAAGAGGAGCTATGGATTCTATATCTATGAATAACAGGCCTACGTCATCAAGAGTCATGCCTCTAATGTACCGGCATGCATACCACTATTAAGATGTGGGTGTCACCCTTTGGTACATCAAAAAACACAAGTCAAGATAACGGGCCCACTATTCATCTCATGATTAAGATACAATACAAATGATTGTCTAAAGTGAATCGATTTGCCAAGACATAATTATTAATCCAAATCAATTCACTTTATGTCTCGATCCAACATATCGTCACCTATGACAACGTGCCAACGTTTCTATGTACGGAGTCCACCTCCGATGGTCAAGACAAACCATCTCCCAATAGGAATATAGACAACATAATAATCTTTACATGAATAAAGCGCCCAACTTTATTCCAACGACTGCGGATCTTATGTTTTTAGACCATCACCTTAAGAATCGTGTCTTCTGCATAATCTGTCCATCATATGCCTAATTCTTAAAGGTTTAGACCGACAGTCTCAGACTATTGTTTACTTATCATACATTCAACAAATATGAATGTAAAGAGGACAAGATTTGGTATATATAAATAATAAATTCTTTATTAATAAAAATGTCTCCAAAAACATATTACATTTTTACTCCTTAGGGCATACATGTCTAACAATTATGTGGAGAGTTACCAAGGAAGAATTGAACGACAAGTGCCTATTTGCACTTTGATCATGGAAAAAAGAAAAGCAAAAAGACTAATTGGTTAAGGCTTTTTGGAACTCAATTCTCGATAGTACTTCTGTCAAACGATTTTCTATTAGAGGTATGATTTAAATTCTATGATGTACATAGGGTTGACAATACGAGTTATGACACGACAGCATGATATGGACCAAAATGCTTTTTTATGGGCTAAGGTCAAAAAAATTAACCATAGATCATTTTAGTATTAACTCGAATCTGACCTATCCAAAAATAGTCATATTTTGGTCAATTCGCATGACACTAAAATGACCCGTTTGAACCATGATTAATTTTTAAATATATTTGAAAATATTTTATTCATTATGAAATATTCCCATAAGACAAAACCTTAATTCACTTAATTTCAGACCAAGTTTCAAACTAAATCAATTTTAACTCTCGAGTAATTACAGGATTATTTTAGCTTGATTACTTAAGACTTTTTTTTTGTTGGACTTGTTATTTTCTTAGACTTGTTGTTTTATTGGTGTTAGACTTGTTATTTTTGTTACATGTTTTTAAAATTTTAGGAAAATTTTTTATTGCTCTAGAATGGAACTCATTTGATTTTAAGAAAATTATTTTATGTTTGTTTTTATGTTATATTAATGTAAATTCGAAGCTAAAAAAGTCACGGGTTAGTATGGTTTACAAGGGGACATTGACAGGTTACGGGTCATTGGCATGTTGTAGGTTTTTAACGTTTTATAGGTTACATAAGGAACAGGTTAGTGTAGATCGTGTTCATGTCAACCCGTGTCAAAATGAGTCGTGTTAGTGTTGAGATTTTTTTACCTATTCGTATCACAGGTTGGGTTAGTATTAAGTTAGTTTATGTAAAAATTGACCATCAACCTAACTCGAACCTGACCCATCGACACGGATTGCCATCTCTAAAGGTACGTATAATTTTTTTATTGATTTATTGTATATAACATGTCCAACTTGTTTATGGAAAGAGTTTATTTATTAAAAAAATTTTAAAAATCAATTGCATACTCCTTTTCCAACACCAACTGCATCTGGTATCTGTCATGGTTATTAATTGGTGTTGGATTTTGTTGGATTTTATGATTCAAATAAGCAACGAAAAATCAAAATTAATTCCCACAAAACCCTTGTAGGATCTATGCAATTTGATTAGATTGATAAGAAAGTCATAGAATCTTACCCGGATGACAAAAGTGGCAAGATTTTTGGAAGGAAGATAGCAAGTTCACTTCGATGACACCCTAACTCGAGCTTTTCGTATTCAAAATCGGATTCAAACGTTGTTACTTAGAGCAATGCCCTTTGTAGGTATCCACATGAGCAGACTTCTCAAAAACCGAATTGGTGTGCTAGCACCCTTTCCTTGCATTAAATGACTCTCTCAAATTTTTAGGGTTTTTTAATGTTTTTGCCTTTTAGAATGAGAGAACGCCTTTTCTTCTAATTTGGCTAGAAACCCTAAAACAGATATATATATATTGATTTCAAGATACAGTCATATTTTAATTAGAGTAAACTGTAATTCAAATATGATTCATAGAATCTAGATAACGTTAGATTTAAGAAACCTAGACATATCTAGTACATCGAATTTGGACATTATCAGGTTCATTGAACCTAGACACAATAAACCCCAAAATTCGTCTTTGGTCTGCTCTAAGTGTGTGACCCTGTAGGTTCACATAACATTGGCAGTGGGCTTGAAATTCTATTTTTGGCCCACAAATCATAAGCAGCCTCTAGCAAGATATTTTGATTACCCAAGTTATGCGAATGTCAATAATCCGACATAACCTAATCCACAATAAGTATTAAAGTCATTTTGTCACTAGATACCTTAATTGAACATAAGGTGTGGTTTATGTCATCCTTATACTATTCAATCATATTATTTCTCAATCTTAAGTAGACTGATATTGAAAACCCTTATCAATTCATTCCAGTATGGCCATACATTTTTCTTCAGTCTAACTTATCAAGGGGCCTATAGATATCTTTCTCATAAGAAATGAGGGACAAATTCCTTCTTCATCACTCACATTTCTCACATGATTCACTCTATATCCAACAACAATCTATTCCATCATTTTGTTAAAGATAATATTAGAATGTTTTAAAATATAGAACTTGTCATATAGGAAACAATAGTGATTTTGGGTCAGAGGATTAGGATAATACTATTGTGATGAGAATCACTTATGACAATTATCTATGTAGTATTCTCATATGGGTCGATCCAATATATTATTTCTCAAATATGTATCTATGAGTTGACTTAGTATCTCATCCATATGATTAGTAAAACATAATCATCAGTCAAACTTTATACTAGTCTACATTCATTATTATCCCAATAATAATGACCGACAAGGGATAATTTAGAATAGAATTCTTTTTTTACCTAAGAGTTTTCCTATCAAGTCACATACTTAATGACCTTAGGCAGAATTAACTGTTCATGGAAAAAACAATAATAAAAAATGCCTCTTTATTAATAAAATGCAAATGTAACAAAGTCAAAATGTAGTCATTACATAATTGG
>CAMOHE010044358.1:0-34810 GCA_946598075.1 Artocarpus hirsutus | reverse complement strand
ATATGATTAGTAAAACATAATCATCAGTCAAACTTTATACTAGTCTACATTCATTATTATCCCAATAATAATGACCGACAAGGGATAATTTAGAATAGAATTCTTTTTTCACCTAAGAGTTTTCCTATCAAGTCACATACTTAATGACCTTAGGCAGAATTAACTGTTCATGGAATTAGAATAAAAAACAATAATAAAAAATGCCTCTTTATTAATAAAATGTAAATGTAACAAAGTCAAAATGTAGTCATTACATAATTGGCCTAGGGTATATCACTAACAATTGGTATCCCCTAAAAACCACCATGTCTAGCGGCAACAACCATTGAAATACTTTAAAAGACAAAAAATAAAAGATTAAAAAATAAAATAAAAAATCCACAAAAATTACATAAATTTTCAAAAAGAATAAAAAAATGCAATATTATAAGGAACAACACCAGTAAAAATCATAAAAGCAAAAAAAAAATTTCAAAAAAAAGAAATAAAAAACACGTTTACACTATCGTGGAGGAGAGCTCTATCACTGTGGAAATTGGTTGTGATAGGGAGATATCTCCTTACACAAGAAACAAGATCCCACATATCTCCCTATAGAGCCTTACAACTATAGAGATGTCCTATTGTCTTTACAACATATTCGCAATTTTGAATGGATCTTTACACAACCTCAAGATAGTGGTTGTAGATCGGTAAGGTCTAAAGATGATAAAAACACGACTAAAGCGACAATTGTTGCTTTTCCTCTCTTTGGTGATGTTACAAGAACAAGCAATAGGGCCATCGTGAAGAAAAACATTCATTCATAGACGGTCCCTATCTTGGAATATGCTTCCTCAAGGATTTGACCATGAAAATATACATAACATTGGTTGGTTCATGACAACAAGAGAGTTCACATTATACTCATAGAAAATCGTCAAAAACATCTTTAAGCATATTCATCATAACAACATACATAACTTTAAAACATGCTTTAAAACATACTATTGTTCAAGTGATGCAGTGGAGGGTATACTTACACAAACCCTTTAGTCATGATCATCTTAGGTTCTATACATCACCATTCATTAATTCTTCACATCACATAAAATATCCCTTCATTTTCTGATGAAAGCCATTGAACACCTTCATGATTCTCTATCCTCTCATCATGCGTTCATATGTCTCCTTAAATATTGTGTTTCCTTAATCTTTTCTTTCTTTTCTCTTCTTGGTTTCTTCCTTATTCCCTCACGGTTCATCCCCTCATTTCTTAAGTCTCACATAGACATCTCTCTATAATATCTTTCTTTCTTTCCTCTAGCACACCTATCAATCCCTCTTATTTTCTCTCATTCTCACTCTATGCAGCAAAATAAAGAAAGAGAAGAAGCATAAGAAGAAGCGTGCAGGAAAATGGGTGAGAGGACTTGTGAGAGATATAACATGAGACAGCAATTCGGGTAAGAAATAAAGAAATGATGGATAAGGAAATAATAATCAATATATTACAAATGTTATGCCAAGATGAAGTGTATCTGTGAGAGGTAGAGAGAAATTAGAGGAAAGTCAATGGTTTAATAGAGGAAAAATATAATGATAATATCTTGACTATTCATGAATAGAATTTTAAATAAGTCAACTAGTCATCAAAAATAAATGAATAAATAAATAAATAAAAGAATAAAAGATAATTTCAGATTCCAATATTAGCTCCATTTGCTTAATTTCAATTATCAAAATAGGAAACCTATCATGAATTCCAATTATCATTAAAAAGTTAATTATAAAAAATATAATGATAATATCTTGACTATCCATGAATAAAATCCTAAATAAGTCAGCTTGTCATCCCAAAAAAAAAAAAAAAGAATAAAAGATAATTTTAGATTCCAATATTAGCTCTACTTGCCTAATTTCAATTATCAACATAGGAAACCTATCATGAATTTTAATTATCATTAAAAACAATTATCAAAATATAATGATAATATCTTGACTAATTAGAGGCAATTTACACGTGGGATTAGAGGGAAATTAGGGAAAGAATCAACAAATTAGCTCCTACTTACCATATATCAACTTTCAAAAGTAGGAAACCTTATCAATTAAATTCAATCAATCAAAAGTCAAACATTTTATTTCCTTAAATGAGGAAATAAATCCAAAAATATACCAATCAATCAACAATTATTATCTAATCACATAAAAAGTCAACTATTCCCCCATATGGAATAAGGAAAGAGAAGATAATATGCCAATAAATCAAAATTATACCGTAACAAACACACTCCCATATACATAAATTATGTTAGTTATTATCCACTTTCTCAAAGTCATATACAGCCACCAAACATTATAACTTACACATATAGTGCACATTACATTAAAAAAAAAATATAACATTAATAAAATAATGTATTACTTCCCAATTACTATTCATACTCACACGGCAACTATATCAATTACACACACTCATATATATAATTTACATTCACACAAAAACACATATAAATTATAAAATATTAATAGTCATTTTCCACTACAATTATACAATTGTATAAAATATTGTGCACATTACATTAATATATAACATAACTTTCCTTTCTTTTATTTTTATACCAATTAACCTTATATAGAAACATATTAATTCTTATATTACGTAAAGATAAGTGTATATATAGGAATATTTATATATAGAATATAACGTTTATATATATATATAATACTTGTAAATTAACTTATAATTAACATATAAATTAACATTTATTTATATTTAGAAAATCTATATGTTTCTATATATTTATAAACGTATTAATGCTTATAAATTAACATACAAGATATATATATAACATGTTTGCATGAAGTTCTATCATCCCATAAACACATGGCAATTTCACAAGTAAAAAAAAATAATACATAAGTGATAAAAGTAAAACAAATTCATATAATCTCAACTAGACCCATAGTTTAAAATTTAAGGTGTTACAATTTCCCCCTTCTCATAAAAATTTTGTCCTCGAAATTTAGCTATTCTAAAACCTCAAAACTTAACATACATCTTATCTCCAAATCAAGAGTTGAACTTATGGACCCATAAGATATCATAATACTTACTTGACTGAGTTCTTGGTCCCATGACATACTAAAATCCTTGAGAATCGTTTCGCTTTAATACCATAAATTGTAGCAACCCCCTCCCCCTTGGGAGGAAAAAGAGGAGAGCAGCGCCACGCATCGTTCATTCATGCATGTGAAGATGGGCCGAAAAATAATCAAATCTTAGCTCAACCTTAATGTGAAAATTATCTTATCATTAGCATCGAAAATATTAAGATTACAACACTTATACAAAGCTAGAAAATCCCCTAAATTCCTCAATAACAATTCTTAGTTTCCAATAACATCATAGAACTACTTAGAAATAAATATTGCATCTTAGACTCATCATAGGACCTTGGACCATTCTTGCTCAGTCTTCTACATCCTTACTTGGAAGCTCACCTGCATCACGAGAACTATATAAGCATAATGCTTCGTAAGTAAACCATAGTAGTTTTACATAAAAACATACTTTCATAAATATACATTACTTTTAAGTTTTTGGGCCTGTAGCAGAATGTTAATCTCAAGCAGTCAGAACCCTTAACACTCATTCATAGATGGTCCCTATCTTAGAACATGCTTCCTCAAGGATTTGACCATGAAAACATACATTAAATTGGTTGGTTCATGACAACAAGAGAGTTCACATCATACTCATGAAAAATCATCAAAATCATCTTTAAACATATTCATAAACATACATAACTTTAATACATGCTTTAAAACATACTATTGTTCAAGTAATGCAGTGGAGGGTATACTTACACAAGCCATTTAGTCATGATCATTTTAGGTTCTATACATCATCATTCATTCATTTTTCACATAACATTACTCTTCATATTCTAAAGGAAGCCATCTATTGAAACCCTCGTAGTTCTCGTCTCTATTCTTTCTTCATGAATTCATACGTCTCCTCTATCTCTTTATTTCATTCCTTTCTTTCTTTCTCTATTTCTCTCATTCTCTTGTCTACTCTCTCTTTCTGTCACATTCTTACTCTTAGTAGCAAAATAAAGAAGGAAAAGAAGAAGAAGAAGAAGAAACATGAAGATTGAGAGGTTGAGAGGATTTGTGAGTAAAATTTGAAGAATGGGAGTAATATATAAAAAAGAAACATAGCCTTTTATATAAGAAACAAATCTTTTATAAAAATGGAATGCATACTCGTGGGAGGGGAAAAGAAACTAAATATGAAAGTCAATGATTTAATAGAGGAAAATATAATGATAGTATATTGACTATCCATGAATAGAATTCTAAATAAGTCAACCAATCATCCAATAAAGGAATAAAAGAATTAAAGATAATTTCATATTCCAATATTAGCTTCACTTGCCTAATTTCAATTATCAAAACAGGAAACCTATCCAATTATCATTAAAAACAATTATCAAAATATAATGATAATATCTTGACTAATTAGAGGCAATTTACACGCGGGATTAAAGTGGAATTAAGGGAAGAATCAACAAATTAGCTCCTACTTACCATATATTAACTTTCAAAAGTAGGAAACCTTATCATTTAAATTCAATCAATTAAAAGTCAAACATTTCATTTCCTTAAATGAGGAAATAAATCCAAAAATATACCAATCAATCAACAATTATTATCCAATCACATAAAAAGTCAACTATTCCCCATATGGAATAAGGAAAAGAAGATAATATGCTAATAAATCAAAATTATACTACAACAAACACACACAAATACATAAATTACGTTAATCATTATCCACTTTCTCAAAGTTATACACGGCCACTAAATATTGTAACTTACACATATAGTACACATTACGTTAAAAATATATATAACATCAATAAAATAATGTATTACTTCCCACTTGCTGTTCATACTCACACGGCAACTATATCAATTACACACACTCATAGATATAATTTACATTCATACAAAAACACATATAAATTATAAAATATTAATAGTCATTTTCCACTACAATTATACAATAGTACAAAAAATTGTGCACATTACATTAATATATAGCATAACTTTCCTTTCTTTTATTTTTATACGAATTAACCTTATATAGAGAAACATATTAATTCTTATATTACGTAAAGATAAGTACATATATAGAAATATTTTTATATATAATATAACGTTTATATATATATATAGAATACTTGTAAATTAATATATAAATTAACGTTTATTTATATTTAGAAAATTTATATATTTCTATATATATATAAACGTATTAATACTTATAAATTAACATACAAGATATATATATATATATATATATATAACACCTTTGCATGAATTTCTACCATCCCATAAACACATGGCAATTTCATAAGTAAAAAAAAATCAATACATAAGTGATAAAAATAAAACAAATTCATATAATCTCAACTAGATCCCTAGCTTAAAATTTAAGGTGTTACAGCTCAGTTGTTAAAGTTTAGCTCAATCATTTACTCTTGTGACCATTATCCTTTATAATCATAAAACCCAGCCCAAATTGTAAAGGCAGGCTATCCCTAAGCTCGACTATATCCAGCATGGGTAGTTACACATTATCTAACACATCTGTTTTTAGGAAATTAAAGTCAATATGTCATAAAAATAAAAACTGAACATATATACATCAAATTGGGCATAGATCCCATTAGAGATGCACAAAAACTACCCTGCACCCACCACTTGTCGGCACTCGTACCCACCCTGTCCAAAAAAGCGGGTCTATGTCAGCAACTGTTGGGTTTGGTGCCCTAAAAGCTATGACATTATACATATTATTAATAAATAAATAAAGTGACATTTATAATTATTTTAGTTGTTTGTATGTATTATGAATACATTTATAAACATCAAGAAAATTTCATGATTATTTATGTGACTATAAATTTAGAATTTATAGATAATAATCTAAATAGTCCGTAATAATTAATTGAAGTTTAGGATCTTTAATTAAATATTACCAGTACGGTCCAATCTCATTTAGAATGAAATAGTTTTATCCAGCCTATTAATGTAGAGACATTAGATTGAAGGTATTTTATATAATGAGATTATATAGGACTAGACCGGATAAATTATGAATCTCTAATAATCATCCGTTATAAATAAAGTATTCAAATTTATCAATATGATGATCATATATTTGACAGTCTTAATCTTGAGTATTTATTAGACTCATGCTTATGATATTATGTTTTTTGACTTGCTTTGTAAGATTTGTCTAAGCACAGATCATAACTTAGCATCTTAGAAACATAATGTAATAAATGGCTGGGAATAATATTATATAGATATAGAATCCATTCCTTCTTTATGGAAGTTAGAAAAATAGTTCTCTTGAGTGATAATTCGAGGCTTGAACAATAGAGCGCTCGTTTATAATAAGATTATAAATTGATTATCCATTAGAGAATTATTGGAACTCAAAGATAAAGATATAATAATAGTAGTAAATAGAAATTGAACCTAGCTCTTATTATGAACTATTTATGGAGGACTGACTTATATGTAATGATTATATCAATGGACTACTTGTTAATTTTCTTTGAGTAATTTTACTATAATCTCAAGAGTTTAGTTTCAGGTTTTTAGTGGAGTAACACTGAAACTAATAAATTTGGCATATTAATTAAAAAGTTTGATTAATTGTCAAATTTATTGGAGCTTGAGTTATAGGTCCATAGGTCCCCAATGCCATCTCTGTGACACTATATTGGATTTAATGCATAGAATGAATTATACATATTTAGTTTGAAATTATTGAATTTTGAATTAATTATTTCACACTTGAATTATTAATGCGACACAAAAAAATGTTTTCTGTGACACATAATGTAATGTGATAAATATTGTCACATTTAACTGAGTATTAGTTAATTAATTAATTGATTATATTTAACTAATAAGATTACTTAAATATGGGTTTTAAATTAATTAATTAATAATATTTGAATAATAAGATTATTTGAATATAATTTTAATTTTGTATGTGACACATGTGTGGTGGGACCACCTTTTGTCTTTTCCTTTTTGGACACAAAATTAAATAATTAATTGATTAATTTAAAAATCTAATTTCAAATAAATTTGATTGATTTTTTGAATTTGGATATATATATATATAAAATTTTGTTCCAGATCTTATATATATGATTTTATTTTATATATATATATATTAAATGTAATCACTTACGCTTTAAATGAAAAAAAAAAAAGGAAAAAGGAATCACGTTTAATGTGATTTCTCTTTAACTGATTATATATATATATATATAAAGTTAAAAAAAATCAGTACGTTTTAAAAGAACAATTATATAGATATATATATCTAGAATCATGTAAGTGATTTGAATTAGAATAGCAAAAGGATAAGGAATGTAGAGTACATCTCTTCCTCATATATTTGATATAATGGTTATTTCAAATTTGAAGTTAATTAAAAAAATAACTAACTGCACAGATATAAAAAAGGAGAGATAACAGTTATCTCAATAAATCAATTTTTTCAACGTAACTTTCACAAAGAGAAAAACTGAGAGTTCTTCTCTAAAAGAAAAAGTATGCTATCTCATGTGTTGAGTACATAGTAGATTTAGAAAAGTGTGAGGTTAATTCATTCTTACAGTTTGACGCCCACTCGTCTTCCCATTGGTGTCGAGGCTTGGCTTAGAAGATCGTGGTATCACAGAGGAAAGCTAGGATACCTTAATAGTCTTCAAAAGATTGGTAAAAATTCCTAAAGCTTTCTATTATTAATTAAAATTATATAGCTATTCCTAATGAACAAAGTTTTTAGAAAATTTTTGTTTGTCAACGATTCGTTGCTTCCGCTACTTTTCATAGTTTATTCCAACAAATGGTATCAGAGTGGGTTATAGCATATATAATTTTAATTAAACATGATTTTATTTTGATAATTTCATGTTCTTGATGCATGTTTGTGGGCACTTTGTATTTTTGTGATTTTGGTTCATACGATGAATGGTTATTTTATGAATGGATTTTTGGTCGTTAATTATATGGTCCTTTTGGATTAGTAATTTTACTTTTAGTTTGATTAGATCAATCTATATAAGCCCATAAGGGGGTATAGGCTTTTTGTAATGTATTATTATTATTTTGTCTTTTCTATTTTTTTCCTGTACATTTGTTGCGTCTAGGCTCATAAATTTATTCCATCCATTTAATGCCTTTGCAAGTTCAAAAGTTGAACTTCACCTAGTTACACCTACACATGGACTCCTTTTTTTTTAAAGATTAGTTTTCTTTATGTACATTGTGATGCACATGGAATAAAGACTACAATTAAAAGAATAAAAAAGGAAGAAGGTGCAATTATGGCACATTCCCGTGCACTGCAAGAGCATTTATGTACAATAATGGAAGAAGACCTTAAAAAAAAACTTCACTTAAGTATAGTTCACGTGCATATTATATGTGCACAATTCTTTATGTGGCATTAACATGCACTGCATCTGGATGTTGCAACTCATGGAGAAGTTCGAGAAGCAGGAGAGAGTGCCTCGTGGGTTACCTTCAGAAAACCATTGGATTGGTGGCCTAGTTGAGAACTTGGGCCCTTCAAATTTCAAAGGTAACCCAGTAGATTGTTACACTACAAACCACCCAATGAAGACTGCAAAATTAGAGCAGGGAATTATGTATAATTACATGAAGACTCCTGGAATTTTTCTTATCTTATTTTTTTTTGGGTTGTAATTTTAATTATCCAAAAGGACCTGGTTAAAAATCCATTGTTTATTTTCATGCTTTATTTTCATGTGGTGATTGTGATAATATGTTCATGCATTATAACATGTCATCTAAGAAAGTGCCCACTTATAGTTATTGTAACATGACATGCATACACTTGCATATTATTTTTTTTTATAAAGGTGTTAATAAAATGATTTAATATGTGTTAGAATTAATTTAATGAGATTAAATTAATTGGGTTGGTTTTATAGAATCTTAGTTTATTTTATTAATCAACCGAATAATGTGAATTTAGTTTTAATAGTTAAAACTTGGTAAAATTCACATTAATTCTAAATTATCTAATTTTAAATTGTCTAATGTTGGGTAGCTTGGATAATTCATAATGAATTTAGATTTTTAGAAAATCTAGTAATTTTTTTAAGTGTAAGTAGAATGGTATTTTATTAACACATAGTATAACCTACTAATTAAAAATTGTTTTTATTTACTAGAGTTATGAAACATTGGATGTTTTATAAGATAAAACACATCTTTTTAAAATAATGAGTGGGAGAAGGTAATATGACAATATAACCTATGGTCTCCACTATTAGCACAACACCGTGAGATTTAGGTAGTGTCTCGCGACGCTTTTATTTCATCCTCCCTACGGAGGGTGTCCATTTATATCAATAACAAGGTTGGCTTCTAAGAGATAGGATTTTATATTGTATTTCAAAATTGACCTACCCTACGGCAACAATTTTGAGTTAAGTTGTTAAAATCCAAAATAGTGGGTTACACTCATAAAGATATAATTAAATTGTTAATTATATCTTGACCAAAATAAACGGTTATTAATAAATATAGAAAATATGAGATATTTTGTCTATATTTATTAATTGTGATTGTCTCAATTCAATTCATAAATAATTTGACCTACCTTACGGCGGCACTTTATTTATTAAAATTGAATTATCGTGGAATTAGTAATATTTTTTGTGTGTTTTTCATATGCATCATGCATCACGTTTACTATTCTAAAACAAATATTTATGATGTTAATGCAACCATCTAATTTATGTCATTTTATTTATTTATTACAGCAACAATGTCAAATCCAATCATTGCTATTTTCTTAAATGAAAAATTAATCGGAGATAATTTTGTCAAGTGGAAGAGTAACATGAATATAGTACTACTATGTGAAAATTATAAGTTTGTTCTCATAGAGGAATGTCCTTCATCGCCTGCTGCCAATGCCCCTCGTAATGTACGAGAAGCATATGATCATTGGATCGAGACAAACAACAAGGCCTGTTGTTTCCTTTTGGCTGGCATGTCTGACATGCTTAGGATGAAGCATGAAAGCATAGAGACTGCTTATGAGATAATACAGTCTTTGCAAGACATGTTTGGTAGGCCTTCTAAAAAGGCACACCATGAAGCTGTTAAGGCGGTAATGAATGCCAAAATGAAGGTAGGGATCTCGGTTAGAGAACATGTTCCAACATGGTTAACTATCTCCATGAGGCTGAGGTAAATGGGGTAGTAATAGATGAAGCCACACCGGTGGGGATGATTTTAGAAACCCTCTCCCCTACGTTCCTTCAGTTCAAAAGCAACTATCTCAGGAACAAGCTGAAATATAATATGACTGAGTTGCTTAATGAGTTGTAAACCTTTGTGTCTATTTCAAAAGAAAAGACTAAAGAAGGTGAGGCAAATGTTGTAGAAGCTCAACCTTCTTCTTTTACTCGAAAGAATAAGAAAAGGAAGAGGACTGAAAGAAGTGGTAATTCTAAAATTGGAGGGCAACCTAAGAAGAACAAAAGCAATAACAACAAAAGGAGCTCAAAACAAAAGAAGCCCAAAGGAAAATGTTTCCACTACGGCATAGTTGTATCTTCAAGAGCTCAAAGAAAAGAAGAACAACGGTAAATCAGATTTACTCGTTTTAGAAGCTTTTTTAGTTGAAGATGATAATTCGCCTTGGATAATTGATTTAGGGGCAACTAACCATGTTTGTTATTCTTTGTAGATGCTTAGTTCTTCTAGGGAGCGTGCCAATGGGGAACAAACGATAAGAGTGGGAACGAGAGAGGTTGTTTCGGCAAGAGTAGTGGGAGTCGTTAAACTTTATTTTAGAAATAACTTTTTAATTTTGGACGATGTTTTTTACATTGCTATTTTTCGTAGAAATTTGATTTCTATTTCTAGGTTGTTTGAACAAATGTTTAATGTTTCCTTTAATAATAATTATTTTAATATTTCAAGAAATGGTTTGGATATTTGTTTTGTACATCTGGAAAATGAGCTTTACACCTTGGGGCCCAACAAAAAATCATAGCTTAATATCAAAATGTTCAAAGTTAAACAACCAAAACCCAAGAAGCAAAAGGTATCGTCTGATAAGGAAACATACCTATGGCACCTTAGATTAGGTCATGTTAACCTTTACAGAATTAACAGACTAGTAAAGGATGGTCCTTTAAGAGAATTAAGGTTAGTTCTCTACCAGTTTGTGAATCTTGTCTTGAAGGTAAACTAACTAAAAGGCTTTTCTCTACAAAAGGCTAAAGGGCTAAGGAACTGTTTGAGCTAATACATTCAGACATTTGTAGTCCATTGAGTGTACAAGCATGTGGTGGTTACGAATGTTTCGTCACATTCATTGATGATTATTCGAGGTATGGATATATGTACCTAATGCAAAGGAAATCTAAAACTTTTGGAAAGTTCAAAGAATTCCAAGCGAAAGCTGAAAAGTAATTAGGAAAGACAGTCAAGACTCTTTGATCTGATCGAGAAAGGAAATACCTTGATACTGAATTCAAAGACTATATAATAGAACATGGTATTCTATCACAACTCACCGCACCTAAAACACCGCAATAAAATGGTGTTGTTGAGAGAAGAAATCTGATGTTGATTTATATGGTGAGATCCATGCTCAGCTACTCATCATTACCTACTTAATTTTGGAAATATGCACTACAAACTGCAGTATATCTTCTAAACATAGTTCCATCTAAGTCTATTCCAAAAACACCTTTAAAGTTATGGAATGGTCGCAAACATAGTATGCGACATACCCGTATCTAGGGGTATCTAGCACATGTGTTGAAAGGAAAGACCGAGAAGCTAGAATCACATTTTGAAGTGTGCTTGTTTATGAGATACCCTAAGAGGACGAGGGGAGGTTGTTTTATAGTCCACAAGAAAAGAAGGTATTTGTATCGACAAATGCCACTTTTCTCGAGAATGATTATATGACAAATTATAAACCTCGTAGCAACGTTGTACTTGAAGAGTTACTTTCTGATCAGATTAGACCACAATCAACAACCATTGTCGAAGGACAAAATGACGAGACTACATCTCTAGATCAGAATGTCATACCACCTCGACATAATGGGAGGGTTGTGAGACCACCTACTCGCTACAGGGAAATTGGAGAAGCACATGTTGCTATCTCTGATAATGGTGAGGATGAGCTGTTGACATATCGTGATGCAATGAAAGATTCTTATAATGAGAAATGGCTGGAGGCTATGAACCTTAAAATGGAGTCCATGTACTCCAATTTAGTCTAGGAACTTGTAGACCTACCTGAAGGGATAAAACCCATAGGGTGCAAATGGATTTACAAGAAGAGAAGAGGAGTGCATAGGAAATTTGAGACTTTCAAAGCTAGGCTTGTGGCAAAGGGTTATACCCAAAAGGAGGGAGTTAACTATGAAGAAACTTTCTCATCCGTAGCTATGCTTAAGTCCATTCTGATTCTTTTATTGATTGCTACTTGTCTTGATTATGAGATATGGCAAATGGATGTCAAGACTGCCTTTTTGAATGGCTATCTTGAGGAAAGCATCTATATGATGCAACCAAAAGGATCTGTAGTCAAAGGTCAAGAGTAAAAAGTTTGCAAGTTGCAGAGGTCCATCTATGGACTCAAGCAAGCTTCAAGATCTTAAAATTTGAGATTTTATAAGGTGATCAAATCTTATGGTTTCGATCAAAATATTGATGAACATTGTTTACACAAGTACATCAAAGATAAGAAGGTAGTCTTCTTAGCTCTTTATGTAGATGATATCCTATTCATTGGGAATGATGTAGGCGTATTATCTAATGTAAAGAAATGGCTTGCCAACCAATTCCAAATGAAAGATTTAGGAGAGGCAAGTTATGTTCTTGGAATCCAACTCATAAGAGATCGCAAGAACAAACTGTTTGCACTGTCTTAAGCATCATATATCGATAAGGTGCTTATCAAATTTTCGATGCAAAACTCCAAGAAAGGTAATTTACCTACATGTTATGGAGTTTATCTTTCAAAAAAGTAGTGTCCTAAGACACCTCAAGAGGAAGAATACATGAGACGGGTTCCCTATGCAGCTATAGTAGGAAGTCTAATGTATTTCATGTTGTGTACATGACCACACATTTGCTAAGCGGTGGGTATAGTCAGTCGATATCAATCCAACCCAGGATTAGATCATTGGGTAGCAGTTAAACATATTCTCAAGTATCTTAGGAGAACGAGAAACTATATGCTGGTATATTCTAGTGAAAAAATTGATTTCCATTGGATACACTAATTCTAATTTTCAATCAGACAAAGACACACATAAATCTAAGTCTGGATCAATGTCTACTGTTGGTGTTGGAGCCATAGTTTGGAGAAGCACTAAACAATCATGTATTGTTGATTCGACTATGGAAGCTGAATATGTGGCTACTTGTGAAGCAGCTAAAGAAGTTGTTCGGCTTTATAAGTTCTTAAAAGATTTGGAAGTCATTCCAAACATGGATAAACCACTCACATTGAATTATGATAATAGTGGTGCAGTGGCAAATTCCAAAGAACCTAGAAGCCACAAAAGAGGAAAGCATATAGAGCGAAAGTATCATTTGATCAGAGAAATAGTGCATCGAGTGATGTAGAAGTTGTGAAGATAGTGTCAAAAAACAACCTTGCCGACCATTTGAGCAAGTCGTTACCTACAAAGAGCTTCAAGGGACACTTAGCAGGCCTAGGTCTTAGAGACATGTCTCACTTGCTTTAGGGCAAGTGGGAGATTGTTGGGTTTGGTGCTCTAAAAGTTGTGACATTGTATACATTGTTAATAAATAAATAAAGTGACATTTATAATTATTTTGGTTGCTTATATGTGTTATTAATACATTTATAAACATCAAGAAAATTTCATGATTATTTATGTGACTATAAATTTAGAATATAAGCGTTATATGCTTAGGGATAATATTTATAGATAATAATCTAAATAGTCTGTAATAATTAATTAAAGTTCGGGATCTTTAATTAAATATTACAAGTAGGTCCAATCTCATTTAGAATGAAATAGTCTTATCCAGGCTGTTAATGTAGAGACATTGGATTGGAGGTACTTTATATAATTAGATTATATAGGACTGGACCAGATAAATTATGAATTTATAATAATCATCTGTTACAAATAGAGTATTCAAATTTATCACTATGGTGATCATATATTTGATAGTCTTAATCTTGAGTATTTATTAGACTCATGCTTATGACATTATGTTTTTGACTTGCTTTGTAAGATTTGTCTAAGCACAGATCATAACTTAGCATCTTAGAAACATAATGTAATAAATGGCTAGGAATAATATTATATAAATATGGAATCCATTCCTTTTTTATGGAAGTTAGAAAAATAGTTCTCTTGAGTGATAATTCGAGGCTTGAATAGTAAAGCACTCGTTTATAATAAGATTATGAATTAGCTATTCATTAGAGAATTATTGAAGCTCAAGGATAAAGATATGGTAAGAGAGGTAAACAAAAATTGAACCTAGCTCTTATTATGAACTATTTATAGAGGACTGACTTATATGTAATGATTATATCAATGGACTGCATGTTAATTTTCTTTAAGTAATTTTACTATAATCTCAAGACTTTAGTTTTAGGTTTTTAGTGGAGTAACACTGAAACTAATAAATTTGGCATATTAATTAAAGAGTTTGATTAATTATCAAATTTATTGGAGCTTGGGTTATAGGTCCATAGATCCCCAATGCTACCTTTGTGGCACTATATTGGATTTAATGCATAGAATGAATTATACATATTTAGTTTGGAATTATTGAATTCTGAATTAATTATTTCACACTTGAATTATTAATGTGACACAAAAAAATGTGACACATAAATGTAATGTGATAAATGTTGTTACAGATCATTAGTTAATTAATTAATTGATTATATTTAACTAATAAGATTACTTAAATATGGGTTTTAAATTAATTAATTAATAATATTTGAATAATAAGATTATTTGAATATAATTTTAATTTTGTGTGTGACACGTGTGGTGGGACCACCTTTTGTCTTTTCCTATTTGGACACAAAATTAAATAATTAATTAATTAATTTAAAAATCTAATTTCAAATAAATTTGATTGATTTTTTGAATTTGGATATATATATATATAATTTTGAACTAGATCTTATATATATGATTTTATTTTATATATATATAAAAAACGTAATCACTTACGTTTTAAACACACACAAAAAAATGGAAAAAGGAATCACGTTTAACGTGATTTCCTTTTAACTGATTATATATATATATATATAAAGTTAAAAAAAATCAGTACGTTTTAAAAGAACAATTATCTATAGACATATATATCTAGAATCTCGTAAGTGATTTGAATTAGAATAGCAAAAGGATAAGAATGTAAAGTATGTCTCTTCCCCATATATTTGATATGGTGGTTATTTCAAATTTGAAATTAATTTAAAAAAAATAACTAATTGCTCAGATATAAAAAGGGAGAGATAACAGTTATCTCAATAGATTAATCTTTTTCACGTAACTTTTATAGAGAGAAAAACTAAGAGTTCTTCTCTAAAAAAAAATTCTGCTATCTCATGTGTTGAGTGCATAGTAGATTCATAAAAGTGTGAGGTTAATTCATTCTTGTAGTTTGACGCCCACTCGTCTTTCCATTGGTGTGGAGGCTTAGCTTGAAAGATCGTGGTGTCAAAAAGGAAAGCTAGGATACCCTGATAGTCTTCAGAAGGTTGGTAAAAGTTCTTAAAGCTTTCTATTATTAATTAAAATTATATAACTATTCCCGATGAACAAAGTTTTCAGAAAATTTTTGTTTATCAACGATCTGTTGCTTCCGTTGCGTTTTCTATTTTATTTCAATAGCAACCTACCTGCTACCATATATAAGTGGGCAGGTTCGGTTTTGAGATTTAGACGATGGGTTCAAGCCAAACCTGCTTGCCTATGTGTTAAAAAAAAAAAACTAATTCTACATTGCCTGCTGCCTATGCTAACTCGTGACCTATTCGGCTCAAGGTCCCCAAATTTCCCTATTCTTATCTTCTTCTCAGTTCACTTGAATCTTGAGATTTTCATTTAAAGATTGTTATGTTCTAATGCTGGTTTATCTTATAAGGGCAGGGTGCGACTTGAGGTGAAGGCAGAGGTGGTGGTGGTCATGGAGTGGAGGCTTTTGTGAAAGGGACGGTAAAGAGAAAGCCCTAAATCAATGCTTCTGATCTTCCCATCCACTAGCGTGCTGTCCTTTGATCTCCGCCTCTCGCCTACTTCCTTTTGTCTGCCTCTTTGTCCTTCAGTGCTTCAGTGCTTGTGTTTCTTTGTATGCAATTTTTTGGTGTCTTCAATCTTCACTCTTTAGCTTAAAGAACGATGGTTTGACTAGGTCGATTCCTCCTTCCATCACCATTAAATAATTCCCCATCAATTTTTGTTAATTTCAGATACTTCAAGTAATGGATTATGCTCTCATATCAAATTAAAGTCTTAGGTCAGCTATTTCGTTCACACTTTCTTCATGCACGGTAGCATGAAATGTATATTTGATTATCAAAAGAAAAAAAGCCTTATAACCTAGCTTGCCAATATTTAGTTGAACTCATAAACAAACATACTAGGATAATTAAGTTTGGTTTAAGTGATCATTTGACAAAATAATTGTTTTGTTCATCGTAAATTTTTTTAATGCAAATACCTGACAGGGAAAGATACCATCGTTGTATTAGTATGTGCTAGATCAAACAAGTTTTAGATGGTATATACTAATCAAATGGGATCCGTTTTTCTAATTGAATTTGATAGTCTCCCCTAGACGGATTGTTAAATTCAAAGTTAGGAATTATCATTTTAAGGTTATGATTTTTTGAAGGTTTTGACACATAAACATATTATATATGTTTGTTTGTATGTTTGTATTATCTTACTAAATTATTATTATATGTTTGCTTTTGTTTGATATATAAATCTTATTGTAGAACAAAATTTCTAAAAACGCATTATCGTTGACACTTGATAAAAATATTTTAACCGGCAAGAATTATGATGATTGAAAATAGAACCTATAGATTGTCTTAATCCTTTGAGAAACTTAAATTTGTTCTAAACACACCATGTCCTCCCATGCCCACTAGTGAATCCTTTAATGAACAAATCCACTTGTATGATCACTAGAGGGATGCTGACAATTAGGCACCCTGCTTTATCATGGTAAGCATGAATAACGTGCTACAGGCTTAATATGAAGATCAACAAACTGCTACACAAATCATGGATAATATTGAGTATATGTTTAGAGACCAAGCCTTGACAAAGCGGCAAGGGGCACTTTAGAAGCCTTCTCAATTGTAAGTGAAAACCAGGGAAATATGTGAAAGATCATACGATGTTGGTCATGGGTTACCTCGTTGAGGCTCAAAATTATGGAGTTGACATCGATGCTGAGTCATAGATGACTATGGTTTTTAAGACTTTATCTAAGGAGTTCATCCCACTTAGAGCTTCATACAATTTGAATAAAAGACATGATGTCACCTTAATTGAGTTAAGGAAGCAACTGTAAGCTGTTGTTAAGGGCGACGTAAACTTGACAGTTACATTTGGTTTCAACTTTAGTGGAAATAAGCAAAAGGCCAAGAACAAGAAATCTTCTAATCCAACAAACGGCAAGGAAAAGAAGAAAAGGAAGAGGAACCCAAAGAAGGTAAAGTGCTTCTTTTATAGGAAGGTTAGGCACATTAAGTAGAATTGCAAGGACTTCCTACCTAAAAGAGGTAAGTGCAAATTTTTGTTTATCGAAGTTGTTTAGTTGAAGAATTAAGTGACACTTAAGTCATAGATTCTGCAGCAACTAACCATGTTTATGTTTCTCTATAGGGGTTCAAGGAAATGAGAAGTCTGCTAAATGAGCACTTCACGTTATGGATGGGCGATGGGATGCTAGTGGTTTTGAAGCAGTAGGAGACATCCATCTTAATTTTAATAGTTATAGGAATTTAGTTTTAAGAGATTATTTTTATGTTCCAAAATTTAAAAGGAATTTAATTTTTGTTGCTTGTTTATTTAAGGATTCTTATTTAGTTTGTTTTAATGATAAAGTTGTGATTCGTAAAAATAAATTTTTTATCTTTAGTGGATGGATGCAAAACAACTTATATTTTATCAAATCAAAGATAGACTTAGTGCTAAACATTGAGTTTAACAATGACTCTAAAAGGTTTAAAACTACTCACTCTATAAGACATATTTTGGCACTTGCGATTAGGTCACATAAGCCTTAATAGGATTCAAAGGTTGATAAGTATAGATCTTTAAGCAATTTAGAAGTGAAATCTATACCATAGTGTGAATCTTGTCCAAAAGAGCAATCAAGTCTAAGGGAAATCGAGTTGAAGAGGTTTCTAGAACTTGTGTATACTGATGTTTATGGTCCCATAAACATCAAGGTGCGAGGAGGATATGAGTATTTTATTACTTTTATTAATGACTCTCAAGATATGGGTATGTTTACCTAATGCATCATAAAAGCAAAACTTTTGATAAGTTCAAAAAGTTTCGAGCAGAAGCAGAGAAGCAATTAGGTAAGCCCATAAAATCACTTCAATTGGATCGTGGTGGAGAATACCTCTCTGATGAGTTCTTAGAACATTTAATAAATAATAGGATTTTATCCTAATTGATTGTGCCTACACTCTATAGCAGAATGACATGGCTGAGAAAAGAAATAGGACCTTATTTGACATGGTTAGGTCTATGATAAGTTATTCTATATTGCCACTATCTTTTTGGGGATATGTTCTATAAACTACATGTTATCTTTTGAACAATGTGCCTTCAAAATTAGTTCCTAAAACTCTTCACAAGTTGTGGGTAGGTAAAAAAAAAAAAATCCTTAAAACATATTCACACATAGGGATGTCCAACTGTAATGCCCCGAAATTGATAAAGTGTTATTAGAATGTAAAATGATGGATTAGTGTGCCATAATGAGTATTTTAAACTTAATTTGACAATTTAGTGAAATTTCTAAATTTATGTTATTTTTTATTATTTTAATAATTTTTAATTACTCTTAATTATTTTT
The DNA here is from genome assembly GCA_946598075.1 of Artocarpus hirsutus. Lineage (NCBI taxonomy): Eukaryota > Viridiplantae > Streptophyta > Magnoliopsida > Rosales > Moraceae > Artocarpus > Artocarpus hirsutus. The sequence continues at coordinate 15,607 of CAMOHE010044358.1, read as the reverse complement.
AATTGCTATTTAAATATTGAAAACAAAACAATTTGTCGAATGACCAACACGTCCCACTTTAGAAAACCATGTGCGAGACATGGTATTGTTTGAAAACCAGCTTTCCTTTTCTTTTATAAAATCCCTCTCTTCTTCTTTCTTTCTATCATTCTCGCTCTCCCTCATTCTTTCACTCTTTCTCTCTCTCGGTCTCTCACTCTCTTTCATTTCCCTCTTAAAATTTTTAAAGCAAAAATCAATCCCAAGCTTTGGGTTAGCAGATTTGAAGCACGGGAACTCAATGGGACGATCACAAACTCGATTTAAAGCTTTGATTCGAGGTTAGTTTTGAAATTTTTAAACTTTTCTAAATTTTTCAAATTTCTTAGTATTTTGAAATTTAAGCTTTCCTAAGCTTAGAAAACCTTCAATCTAGGTTAGAGGAACTTAAAATAACTAGGATCTAAGCTTTGTTTGCTCAAAAATAGATTTAAATCAAAATTTTTTATTTTTCTTCAATTTTCTTTAATTTCAAGATTTTTCAAAATCTTTGTCCAAATCTTGTTAAAATTGGTTTAAAATTGTTTTATGATTTTTTCTATCATCTATTAAGGTTTTCCATGCCTGAGAACTAAGAAAAACAGGTTAAAATGAAGATTTGGGCTCGGGAGGCCAAAATCCTGTGCTTGGAAAATTCTAGAATTTTTCTAGATCGGCAGGCCGAAGTTCATGTTTGATAGGCCGGATAAATAAGTTCGGTAGGCCGGATTCATACGACCGATAGGCCGAACCTAGACAAGTTTGGCCGATCAGACCTAGACCTCCGGTAGGCTGAACTATACAGTTCGGCTAGCCGAGCCAAGGCGACCGGCAGGCTAACCAGGCATGGTGAAATTTTGTAATTTTTCAATCGTTTTTTCTATTTTGGACCCCGTTTGAGATTCCAACCATATAATATGATTTTATAAGTACAAATGGCACACTAGGACATCATGAGACAATTTAATGACATAGGATTTCTTAAGTTAGATGTTGATAAACTAAGTTACTATACATTAGGGTTGTTCGTGGATCCGTGGAGCTAATGTATAGTGGACCGAGATTACGGTGTGGGACACCAGCATAAGTTTTGAGGTAGGACTTCTACCTTTTCCTTGGTAACTTAGTTTTAAAATGATTTTTGGCCTAAAAAGGATTTTTATTCAATGATGATTTAAAAAAAAAAAACAAAGGATTTCATTGATTGTTTTTATAAACAACAGACTGAGGTGAACTTTCATAATAAACCTCATAATGAATGTAAGTGAGAATACTTGGTAAAAAGAGATTTCTAATAATTATAGAGAATATATAAGGGCATGATGCAATATCAGAGATCAGGTCGTATAGAGTGCGACCTTAGGGGTAGGTCCCGAAACCCAACTAGGCCACTACAGTGGTGTAATATACATGGTTTGCCTAGGAAAACAAAATGATATTCTTTCTGGTCTACCAATAAGTTGTTTTGGTAAGGTAAACTTTTATTAAATTTTTGTTTATTTATTTATCTATTTATTTGTTTATTTATTTAAGTCCGTTTTCTAAATATTTATTTGAATAATGAAATTTCCTTTAAAATTTGGTATTTCAAATATAGTCCTATTGAGCCCTTCGCTCACATTTTCTTTGTTTTCAAAACTTTCCCCCTCTAGGTGGATATCAGCTTAGGATCAGAGAAGAGTCCACGGATAGGGCATTCGAGCAATAGGAGAACCCTGTAGGTTACTAAAATTTTAAAATCAAGGCATGTATAACTTTAACTTTCTCTTTCTTCATTTTGGGCTATGGTTGTAATTTAATATTGTCGGTACTATGTGTGTGCACAAGATGTGGGTCAGTGGGACCCATTCTTGCCTCTCCTTATATTTTCATTATTTATTTATTATTTATTTTGTTATCCTTATTTGTCTAAATATTATAACAGCTCACTTTTAAACAAAAGGATTTTAAAACTTATCACATTTTCATAAATAAATTCTTAAACTCATGTTTTAATCAAATTTCTACTAAATTAACTTAATTAAACCACTATGTCACCTCCTGTATTCTAGGGCATGATACCAACACATGTCCTAGGCAAGAAAGCGAATAAGTTGGAAGCACGTCCAGAAGTGTGGTGTTTGTAGGATATCCAAAAGGGACAAAGGGTGGTTAGTTCTAAACCCAAAACAAAAAAAGGTCATAGTTTCTACAAATGCGATTTTCGTCAAGGAAAGTCACATGAATGACTTTAAAACTCGTAGTATAGTGGTACTCAAGAAGATGGCAAATGATACGATCGCTTTAGTAATTCTAGCAGAAACCAATCCAATGGATGTGAAAAAACCAACTGAACAATAGCCTAGAGAGCTTCGACATAGTAGGAGGTTCAGGCGTCTACTCAAAAGGTGTATGTTTGATGGTGAAGTATACGTGGCTGAATCGAATGATCATGATAGGGATCCTTACACTTACAAGGAGGCCATAGAGGATGTTGATTCTAGTCTATGAAGACTAATCAAGCCTGGGAACTTGTGGACCTTTTTAAAGGACTAAAACCCATAGGGTGTATGTTAGTCTATAAGAAAAAAAGGTGTGTAGATAGGAAAGTCGAAACCTATAAGACTAGACTAGTAGCAAAGAGATATACATAAAAGGAAGGAATTAATTACAAAAAACCTTTTCTCCTGTAATATGCTTAAGTCCATCCGTATTTTCTTGTTCATTGCAGCGACTCTTGATTATGAGATTTAGCAAATGGATGTCAAGATGGCTTTCATGAATGCCTATTTTGATGAGACATTTATATGGTACAATTAGACGGGTTCAAAGCTAAGGGTCAAAGGAATAAAGTCTGCAAGTTGCTAAGTCTATTTATGGACTTAAGCAAGCATCCCGTTCTTGAAACATAAGATTTGATCAAGTGATCAAAACCTATAGGTTCGAACAAAACTTAGACAAACCATGTGTTTACAAACACATTAAGGATAAAAAGTATGGTATTTCTACTACTATATGTAGATGACGTTCTGCTTATTGGCACTGACATAGGGGATTGTCATTGATCAAAGTTTGGTTGACCAAGCAGTTTGACTTGAAGGACTTAGGTGAAGCTAATTATATTCTAGGTATCCAAATTTTTCAAGATAAGAAGAACAAAATGATAGCTTTATCTCAAGCTTCCTACATAGATAAAATTCTCGAGAAGTTTTCAATGTAGAATTCAAAGAAAGGTGGGCAATCATTTAGGTTTGAAATTACTCTTTCTAAGAAAGATTATCCAAAGTCTAAAAGAATATAATAAGAAGATGTCTTATGCTTTGGTAGTGGATAGTCTCAGGTGTGTTATGCTTTGCACATGTCATGACATATGCCATACGGTCGGGATAGTAAGTCGATTCCAATCAGATCTTGGACTGAACCATTGGGTTGCAGTCAAGCATATTTTTAAATACCTAAGACGGACAAAAGATTATATGCTAGTATATTTTGGTAAGGATCTAACACCTCTTAAATACACTGATTTGAATTTTCAATCTTGTCTCGATTTAAGAAAATTGATTTGAGGATTTTTCTTTACTCTAGGAGGAGGCACCATTGTTTGAATAAATGTTAATTAAGATTGTACTTTTGATTCAACGATGGAGGCTAAGTATATGGTTGTCTATGATGCTTCGAAAGAAGCAGTGTGGCTCTGTAAGTTCCTTAGGGATCTTGAGATAATTCATGATATCGATAACTCACTAACACTATAATGTGAGAACATTATAGTGATATCTAATGCCAAAGAACTAAGATTTCATGAGAAGAGTAAGCACATAAATCGAAAGTATCATACGATAAAGGACTTCATTAAGAGTGGGCATGTCATAGTATGTAAGATCACATCCAAGGACATCATAACTAATCCTTTCACGAAGACGCTACTAATGAAGGCTTTAGAGAAGCATGTAGAGGCTATGCGAATGCATAATATGTCACATCTACTCACTTAGGGCAAGTGGGAGATTGTTAGACTAGGTGCCCTAAGGATTAAATGATGGAATAGTTTTTGGAGAGATTTAATTAATAAAGAGTTTAATATTTATTTCAGAAATCAAATATGTCCTTTTTATGTTCATTTATGTTGAATGTATGATCTGCCAACAAAAGTCTGAGATTGTCAATTTAAACCTTTAAGATCATACATATGATGAATAGATTATGCATAAGACATAAGTTTTAAGGTGATAGCCTAAACATATAAGGTCCGTAATCAAGGAAGTAAAATTAGGCGCTTTATTTATATTAAGATTGTTATGTTGTCTATATTTATGTTGTCTATATTCCTAACAGGAGATGGCTTGTCTTGGTCATCAAAGTTTGACTCGGCAAGTAAAAACATTGATTTATTGTCATCATTGACGATATATTAGATCATGACTAAAGTTGTATTAATTTTATTAATAAGTTTGTTTGTTTAAATCAATCACTTTAGAGAATAATTTTGTATTAATTTTGTTTGTTTGAATAATAAGATTATTTAAATATAATTTTAATTTTGTGTGTAACACATGGACAATGGGACCACATTTTGTCTTTTCAACATGGACAATTAAATTATTAATTAATTTAAAATCTATTCCCAAATAAATATGATTTATATTTTGAATTTAATATATATAATATTTTAATTATATTTATATATATTATATATACATACAAAATCTTTTTAAACAAAAATTTCGTTAACTGTTTTTTTTATGTTAACAAGTATATCTTTTATATATATATATATATGTATGTATATTGTATATATGAAATGTTTACGTTAACGAATATATTATATATATATATATATATATATATATATAGAATTAGATAAGTGATTCAATTTTTTTTAAAAAAGGAAAAAAAGATAAGGAATGTTGAGTATATCCCTTTCCCCATATTTGACAGGTGGTAATTTCAAATTTAAAATTAATTAAAAAATAACTAATTGCTCAGATATAAAAAGATAAAGATAATAGTTATCTCAATCTATCTTTCACGTAACTCTTACAGAAGACTTAGAGAAAAAAACTGAGAGTTCTTTCTTTGAAAAAAAGGTCTACTATCTTATGTGTTGAGTACATAGCAGATCCTGAAAAAGTGTGAAGTAAATTGATTGTTGTAGTTTGGTGCCCACTTGTCTTTCAATTGGTGTGGAAGCGTGGCTTGAAAGATCGTGATGTCAAAGAGAAAAGTTAGGATACTTTAATAGGTTTTCAAAAGGTTTGTAAAAAACTTCAAAGCTTTCTATTATTAATTAAAATTATATAGCTATTCCCGATGAATAATGTTTTTAGAAAATTTTTGTTTGTCAACAATTTGTTCCTTCCACTGCTTTTCATATTTAATTCTAACAATTTTATTTTGATAATATCATGTTCTTGATGCATGTTTGTAGGCACTTTGCATTTTTTTAATTTTTGTTCACGTGATGAATGGTTATTACCTAAATAGATTTTTGGCCATTAATTATATGGTCCTTTTGTATTGGTAGTTTTATTTTCATGTTGATCAGATGAAATTTTTGTAAGCCCATAGGGGGCATAGGATTTCTCTAATTTATTATTATTATAATTTTTTTCTTTCATTTACACCAACTGCATGTGGGCTTCTTCGAATGATTACTTATAATTATTATGCATCCCCTGACGCACGTGAATGGCACAAGAATTAACAAAAACCCAAAATAATATCGTACAAAAAAAAAAATAAACCCATATAACAACCACCCACTGATTATATTATATATATATATGTATATATGGCACCAAAAGACAACTCTACTCACATGCATATTAATTGCACTTTATGTACAACTTTCAAAAGGCAAGCCTAGTTACAATATATGAACAAAAGAAAAATTTATTTTTCTTTCCTCCATTGATGATATCGACGACATATTGGGCAAGGAAGGTTCAATGGCACCTATGATGGTCATAGAATCACCAGAAATCCTCTGCCAACAATAACCAATGGCTTGGAGTCGTCACCATTGCAAGAGATCCGACACACAGATTTGCTGTAGCTCACGACCAAAGTGGAGCAGCCCGACACCATGACCGTCGGATATCCTCGACCAATAGTCCAGCGATCGTTGGGCTTCAACGCCATGATGATTCTTCGGCTAGAATGTTAGAGAAGACGATGGCAGCCAAATACAGGTGACGGCCGAAGAAGACTGCTGCACTTTGAGATATCTCAATGAAGAAGAAGAAGTACATTGGATTACCTTGAAAAACCCAATGGAATGCTAGCTCAGTTATGAACTTAGGATTACTAAATTTAAATATAAACCTTCAGTTTTTTACATGATAATCTGATGGCCTGTTGGGCTTTATTTAAAATGGGCCATCAGTTTTTCAAACTAAACCATTGGTCTTTCAAGTAGTGAAGCATCTGATCAAGACTGCAACAATGAAGCTGGAGCTTATATATGTACAAGAAAACCTTTGTAATTTTTTTATCTCATTTTTTATGGGTTGTAATTTAATTATTCAAAAAGAACCAGTCAAAAATCCATTATTTATTTTCATATTATAATTTATGTGATGTTTGTGCTAACATGTTCATGCATTATAACATGTCATCTAAGAAAGTGCCTACTTATAGTTATTGTAACATGACATGTATACACTTGTATATTAATTCATTTTTTTTATAAAGTTGTCTATAAAATGATTTAATATGTGTTAAAATTAATTTAATGGCATTAAATTAATTGGTTTGGTTTTATAGATTTTTAAGGTTTGGTTTTATAGATTTTTGATTTATTAATCAACCAAATAATATGAATTTAGTTTTAATAGTTAAAACTTAGTAAAATTCACATTAATTCTAAGTTATCTAATTCTAAATTGTTTATTGTTGGGTAGCTTAGACAATTCATAATAAATTTAGATTTTTAGAAAATCTGATAATTTATTTAAGTGTAAATAGGATGGGATTCTATTAACACAAAATATAACCTAGTAATTAAAAAAATTGTTTTTATTTACTAGAATTATGAAACATAGGATGTTGTATTAGATAAAACACATCATTTTAAAATAATGAGTAGGAGAAGGTAATATGATAATATAACCTACGGTCTCCACTATTAGCACAATATTGTGAGATTTAGGTAGCGCCTCACGACGCTTTGATTTCGTCCTCCATACGGATAGTGTCTATTTAAATCAATAACAAGGTTGGCTTCTAAAAAATAGGATTTTATAATATATTTCAAAATTGACCTACCCTAAGTGGCAATTTTAAGTTAAGTTGTTAGAATCTGAAATAGTAGGTTACACTCATAAAGAAATACTTAATTTGTTAATTGTATCTTGACAAAAAAAAAATAGTAATAAATATAGAAAAAATGAGATTTTTTACATATATTAATTAATTGAGAATGTCTTAATTCAATTTATAAATAATTTGACCTACCCCATGGATTAAAATTGAATAATTGTAGAATTAGTAAACTATTTTATGTGTTTTTCCACATGCATCATGCATTATGTTTGCTATTCCAAATTGTATATTTATGATGCTTATGCAACCATTTAATATATGCCATTTATTTATTTATTGCAGCAATAATGTCAAATCCAATCATCGTTATTTTCTCAAATGAAAAATTAACTGGAGATAATTTTATCAAGTGGAAGAGTAACATGAATATTGTATTAATCTGTGAAAATTACAAGTTTATCTTGACAGAGGAATGTCCTCCACCGCCTACTGGCAATGCCTTTTGTAATGTACAAGAAGCATATGATTGTTGCATTGAGGCAAATAAAAAGGCCCGTTGCGTCCTTTTGGCTAGCATGCTGATGTGTTTAGGATGAGCATGAAAGAATGGAGAATGCTTATGAGATAATGTAGTCTCTACAAGACATATTTGGTAAACCTTCTAAAAGGGCAGGCTATGAAGCTGTTAAGGCTGTGATGAATGCCAAAATGAAGGCAAGGGTCTAGGTCACAGAACATGTTCTTAGCATGGTTAACTATCTCCATGAGGTCGAGGTAAACGGGGTGGTGATAGATGAAGCCACTCAGGTGGGGATGATTTTAGAACCCTCTCTCTACGTTCCTTTAGTTTTAGAGCAACTATTTCATGAACAAGGTGAAATATAACATGATTGAGTTGTTTAATGAGCTGTAAACCTTCGAGTCTATTTTGAAAGAAAAGACTAAAGAAGGTGAGGCAAACATTGCAAAAGCTCAACCTCCTCTTCTGCTCGAAAAAATAGGAACAGGAAGAGAACTAAAGAAAGTGGTAAGTCTAGGAACGGAGGGCAACCTAAGAAGAACAAAAGCAACAACAACAAAAGGAGCTCAAAGCAAAAGAAGCCCAATGAAAAATGTTTCCACTACAGCGTAGTTGGGCATTGGAAGAGAAATTGCAAGAAGTATCTTCAGGAGCTCAAAGAAAAGAAGAACAACGGTAAATTAGATTTACTTGTTTTAGAAGCTTGTTTAGTTGAAGATAATACTTCACCTTGGACAATTGATTCAAGGGCAACTAACCATGTTTGTTCTTTTTTGCAGATGCTTAGTTCTTCAAGGAAGCTTATCAATGAGGACCAAATGATGAGAGTGGGAACAAGAGCGGTTGTTTCGGCTAGAGTAGTGGGACTTATAAAACTTGATTTTAGAAATAAGTGTTAAATGTTGGACAATGTTTATTACATTCCTAGTATTCATAAAAATTTGATTTCTATTTCCAAGTTGTTTGAACAAATATTTAATGTTTCTTTTAATCGTAATTATACTAATATTTCTAGAAATGATTTAGATATTTGTTTTGCATATATGGAAAATGGGCTTTACACTTTAAGGCCCAACAAAAAATCACTACTCAATATCAAAATATTCAAAGTTGAACAACCAAAACTCAAGAAGCAAAAGGTTTCTTCTAACAATGAAACATGCATATGGCACCTTAGGTTAGGTCATGTTAACCTTGATAGAACTAGCAGACTGGTAAAGGATGGTCCTTTAAGAGAACTAAAAGTTAGTTCTTTACCAATTTGTGAATCTTGTCTTGAAGGTAAAATGACTAAAAGGCCTTTGTTTGCAAAAGGCGATAGGGCCAAAGAACCATTTAAGCTAATACATTCGGACGTCTGTGGTCCATTGAATGAATAGACACATGGTGGTTATAAATATTTCATCACATTTATTGATGATTTTTCAAGGTATGGATACATGTACCTAATGCAAAGAAAATATGAAACTTTTAGAAAGTTCAAAGAATTCCAAGTGGAAGCTGAAAAGCAATTAGAAAAGACGGTGAAGACTCTTCGATTTGATCAAGGAAAGGAATACCTTGATGTTGAGTTCAAGGACTATTTGATAGAACATGGTATTCTATTATAACTCACCGTGCCTAAAACACCACAACAAAATGGTGTTATAGAGAGAAGAAATCAGACGTTGCATGATATGGTGAGATCCATGCTTAGCTACTCATCATTACCCACTTCATTCTGGTGATATGCACGACAAACTATAGTATATCTTCTAAACATGGTTCCATTTAAGTCTATTCCAAAAACACCCTTAGAGTTATGGAATGGTCACAAACTTAGTGTATGACATATTCACATATGGGTTGTCTAGCACATGTATTAAAAGGAAAGACTGGGAAGCTGAAACCATGTTTTAAAGTATGTTTGTTTGTAGGATACCTAAAGGAGACGAGGGGAGGTTTGTTTTAAGCCAACAAAAAAGAAGGTATTTTTGTCAATAAATACCACTTTTCTCGAGAAAGATTTTATGACAAACTATAAACCTTATAGCAAAGTTGTACTTGAAGAGTTACTTTTTTATTAGATCAGGCCACAACCAACAACTGTTGTTGAAGGACAAGATGAGGAGACCACTTTTCTAGATTAGGATCTCATAACACCTCGATGTAGAGGGAGGGTTATGAGACCACGTGCTCGTTGTAAAAAAATTGGAGAAGCACATGTTGCTATCTCTGATAATGGTGAGGATGATCCATTGGTATATCATCAAGCAATGGAAGATTTTGAGAAGGAGAAATGGCTAGAGGCTATGAACCTTGAAATGGATTCCATGTACTCCAATTTAGTTTGGAAACTTGTAGACCTGCTTGAAGGAATAAAACCCATAGGGGGTAAATGGATTTATAAGAAGAAAAGAGAAATGGACGGAAAAGTTGAGACTTTCAAAGCTAAGCTTATGGCAAAGGATTATACCCAAAAGGAGGGAGTTGATTATAAAGAAACTTTCTCACCCATAGCTATGCTTAAATCCAACCGGATTCTTGTATCCATTGCTACATGCTTTGATTATGAGATATAGCAAATGGATGTCAAGGCTGCCTTTGTGAATGGCTATCTTGAGGAAAGCATATATATGGTGCAACCAGAGGGTTTGTAGTCAAAATTCAAGAGCAAAAAGTTTGCAAGTTGCACAAGTCTATCTATGGACTTAAGCAAGCTTCAAGAACTTGGAACTTAAGATTTGATGAGGCGATCAAGTCTTATGGTTTTGATCGAAATATTGATGAATCTTGTGTATACAAGTACATCAAAGATAAGAAGGTGGTCTTCTTAGTTCTTTAGGTAAATGATATCCTAATAATTAGGAATGATGTAGGAATATTATCTAATGTAAAGAAATGGCTCACCAACCAATTCCAAATGAAAGATTTGGGAGATGGAAGTTATGTTCTTGAAATCCAACTCATAAAAGATTGCAAGAACAAGTTGTTAGTACTGTCATAGGCATCGTACATTAATAAGGTACTTATTAAATATTTGATGCAAAATTTCAACCTAAGATTAGATCTTTGGGTGGTGGTTAAACACAATCTCAAGTATCTTAGGAGAACGAGAAAATATAAGCTGGTATACTTTGGTGAGAATTTAATTCCTACTAGATACATTGATTTTGATTTTCAATTAGACAAGGACATTACCTGCAAAGAGTTTCCAGGGCAATTTGGAAGGCTTAGGTCCAATAGACATGTCTCGCATGTTTTAGGGCAAGTGGGAGATTGTTGAGATTGGTGCCTTATAAGCTGTGACATTGTACATATTATTATTAAATAAATAAAGTGACATGTATAATTATTTTGGTCACTTATATGTATAATGAATACTTTTATAAGCTTCAAGAAAATTCCACGATTATTTGTGTGCCTATAAATTTAGCATATAAGTGTTATATGCTTAGGAATAAATTTATAGATGACAATCTAAATAATCTATAATAATTAATTAAAGTTTGGGATCTTTAATTAAATATTATAAGTATGATCCAATCTCATTTAGAACGCAATAGTTTTATCTAGGTTTTTAATGTAGAGACATTAGATTGGAGGTACTTTATATAATAAGATTATATAGGACTAGACTAGATAAATTATGAATTTATAATAATCATCTGTTACAAATAGAGTATTTAAATTTATCATTATGATGATCATATATTTGACAGACTTAATCTTGAGCATTTATTAGACTCCTTATTATGACATTATGTTTTTTGACTTGCATGATAAGATTTGTCTAAAGACAGATCATAACTTAGCATCTTGAAAACATAATGGAATAAAGGGCTAGGAATAATATTATACAGATATAGAATCCATTCCTTCCTTATAGAAGTTAGAAAAATAGCTCTCTTGAGTGATGATTCGAAGTTTGAACAGTAGAGCACTTGTTCATAATAAGATTATGAATTAACTATTTATTAGAGAATTATTAGACCTAGCTCTTATTATAAACTATTTATGGAGGACTGACTTATATGTAATGATTATATCAATGGACTACTCGTTAATTTTCTTTGAGTAATTTTACTATAATTTCAAGTATTCAGTTTCAAGTTTTTAGTAGCGTAACACTGAAATTAATACATTTGGCACATTAATGAAAGAGTTTGATTAATTGTCAAAATTTATTGGAGCTTTGGTTATAGGTCCATAGGTCCCTAATGCCACCTCTATAACACTGTATTGGATTTTATTCATAAAATGAATTATACATTTTTAATTGGAATTATTAAATTCCAAATTAATTATTTGACATTTAAGATACTAATGTGATACAGAAAAATGTTCTCCATGACACAAAATATAATGTGATAAATGTTGTTATATTTAATTGAGTATTAGTTAATTAATTGATTATATTTAATTAATGAGATTGATTAAATATGTTTTAAATTAATTAATTGATAATGTTTGAATAATAAGATTATTTAAATATAATTTTAATTTTGTGTCTGACACATGTGTGGTGGGACCACATTTTGTCTTTTCCAACATGCACACAAAATTAAATTATTAATTAATTTATAATCTATTCTCAAATAAATATGATTTATTTTTTGAATTTAAATATATATATATATATATATAACATTTTAATTATATTTTTATATATATTATGTGTATATATATACACTAAATCTTTTTAAACAAAAATTTCGTTAACCTTTTTTTTACGTTAATAAGTATATCTTATGTATATATATTGTATATATGAAATGTTTACGTTAACAAATATATTATATGTATATATATATATTTAGAATCAGATAATTGATTCAATTTTTTTTAAAAAAAAAAGGAAAAAGAAAGACAAGGAATGCAAAGTATATCCCTTTCCTATATATCTGATAGGTGGTAATTTCAAATTTAAAATTAATTAAGAAATGACTAACTGCTTAGATATAAAAAGATAGAGAAAATAGTTATCTCAATTTGTCTTTCATGTAACTTTTACAGAAGACTCAGAGAGAAAAACTGAGAGTTCTTTCTTTGAAAAAAAAAGGTTTGTTATCTCATGTGTTGAGCATATAGCAAATCCAAAAAAATGTGAAGTAAATTTATTCTTATAGTTTGATGCCTATTCATCTTTCTATTTGTGTGGAGGTTTGGCTTGAAAGATCGTGGTGTCAAAGAGAAAAGCTAGGATACCCTGATAGGTTTTCAAAAATTTTACAAAAATTCTCAAAGCATTCTATTATTAATCAAAATTATATAGCTATTCCTAATGAATAAAGTTTTCAAAAAATTTTTATTTGTCAACGATCCGTTCCTTTTGATGCTTTTCATATTTAATTCCAACAGTTGACTTGTTGTTCATAGACATTGTATCCATAGCTCTTTCGTAGAGTTAATGATATTCTCTTGTACGCATTATCTTGTAATTAGAAAACTAGAGCACTCAATCGTTTGGCTACATATGTATAAGCAAATAATGTACTATTTGTATTGGTTTTGAATAGTGAGTATTTCAATATTACGATAATGGACCATAAGATAAATATAGTAAGGAAGGTAAAACAAAATTTATTCTTAAGCCAATCATATGGACGATTAACTTCTTGAAGTTTCGTAATTTATATATAATTTGAGAGTGCAGCACTAAGCTTTTTAGTGGAATAACTTCAAAGTTGATAATTATAAAATATACATTTTAGGGATATGACATTTTATAACTATAGGAGCTTGATTTATATATATCCATCCAGTCCCCATTGTAAGCTCATATGTTTTCCTCTAACAATATGGCGTATTTTTCTAATATGTTGGTAACTTATGTTAATTCTTAAGATTGAGTAAAATTTGAATAATTGGATTTAATAATTCATGTTAATTTATTGGTTGAATTAATTTTATGAATTAATTCATGAAAACCTATCACCAGGTTAACCTTCATAGGGTGGTCGACCCCACTGCACTAGGGGCAATCGGCCACCCCTGAAAGATCAGCAAAACACATTTTACATGTTATGGCTATAGGATGTGATTCTAATTTTAATTTTGAATCTGAATGTGATAAGAATAGATGCCCAATGACACCCTATAAATAGGAAACATGTTCCTATGATTTCTAATCATTGTTTACGTCAAGGGAAGTCACATGAGAGGCTCTATAGAGAGATTTTCTAGAGAGAGAAATTCTACTACACTAAGAGATTATTGTTCAATCTAGAATAATACTTCTGATTTTTCTCTTGTGATTATGGGGAGAGTTACTAAGAGAGAATTAAACAATGTATGCCCACTCGTACTCCTATCATAAAAAAAAGAATAGCAAAAAATACTAATTGGCTGAAGCTCTTTCGAACCTGATTTTTGGTAGCCTATCAACTAATTTTTCTATCAAAAGTGCAATTCTAATTCTAAGAGGTATGTAAGATTTGTTTTTGATTTATCATATATAGCATGTGTAAACTGTTTATAAAAAATATTTATTAAAAAATTATAAAAATCTACCGTGTACTACTTTTTCAACATAATTGGTGTGGGAAAGGCATTTTGTAGATTGTAGGGCAACACACAAGGTTTGTTATGAGTACAGATGTGACAAGCATGTCTGACCAAACTGTCCTTAAAGACAAGATCAATATGGAGTTGGACAACATCAATGACAACAACAATAAGGAGGCCAACACCAAACTAATGCTCATGTCTTTACTTTGACCAAAGCTGAATTGGATGCCAACATGCATATTGTTGCAGGCCAGATCTCTATAGTTGGTACTAATGCAAATGTTTTAATTTATCTAGGGCAACACATTCTTTCACATCCCAAAAATTTGTAACTCGATTAAAGAGAATTCTTTATGTTATGATGGAAATTCTTAGGTGTTTCCTTGCCTTTTGAAGATGTCCTACTTTCTCAATCATATTTGAAAGCTACCCCAATATTCATTGACAATAGGGAATTATATGTTGATCTAATATTGTTAGGCATGTACGACTATGATGCTATTTTGGGCATGGATTTTCTATCCAAATACAATGCCACCATCGACTTTTGTAGGAAAAGAGTCATGTTTCAACCTTCAGAGGGTGATCATTTTTAATTTATTGGATGTTCTAATGACACCCACACTGCCCTAATCTCTGCCTTGAAAGCACGAAGGTTACTAAACCAGGGTTGCATAGGTTACTTGGCAAGCATTTAAGACACTTCCATGGAGTGAGTGTTGGGACTTGAAAATGTGCTATGTTGGGTTTAGTGCCCTAAAAGCTGTGACATTGTACATTTTGATGATAAATAAATAAAGTGATATTTATAATTATTTTGGTTATGTGTTATGAATACATTTATAAACATCAAGAAAATTTCATGATTATTTATGTGACTATAAATTTAGCATATAAGTGTTATATGCTTAGGGATAAAATTTATAGAAAATAATCTAAATAGTCCGTAATAATTAATTAAACATTACAAGTACGGTCCAATCTCATTTAGAATGAAATAGTCATTATCCGGACCATTAATGTAGAAGATATTGGATTGGAGGTACTTTATATAATGAGATTATATAGGACTGGGCCAGATAAATTATGAATCTCTAATAATCATCCGTTACAAATAGAGTATTCAAATTTATCACTATGATGATCATATATTTGACAGTCTTAATCCTGAGTATTTATTAGACTCCTATTTATGACATTATGTTTTTTGACTTGCATGGTAAGATTTGTGTAAGCACAGATCATAACTTAGCATCTTGAAAATATAATGTAATAAGTGGCTGGGAATAATAATATACAGATATGGAATCCATTCCTTCCCTATGGAAGTTAGAAAAA
>CAMOHE010044355.1:0-21525 GCA_946598075.1 Artocarpus hirsutus | reverse complement strand
AAAAAAAAAAAAAAAGACGAAAAATATAAAACAAAAAAGATACAGGAAATGGAAGGAGCACACTTACAGCGGAAGAGCATTGAAAGTAGGTTTCTTAACTTTATATATATAGGTTATAATGTTGGGAAAATATTGAAGTACAACATATAAATGTGTGTATATATATATGAGACAATTTTTTTAGTTAAAAATTTTGGAAGTACATTTGAAGAAATAATCTTTGAAAAGATTAAAAAAAATGTGTAAACATTAAAGAAATATTATTTCAGTTTGACAATTAGAAAAAAAAAAGTTTTTATATAGATCAATTATCTATACAATATTTGAAAGTACCTGCGGCACTTCCAAAAAAGGTGGGATGATTTTTCTATGACGGTTCATTCCTTTTTTTTTTTTTTTTAACTTTGTTTTTTGTTTTTTAACTCCACACTCTAAAAAAAGCTTATCTTTTCAAAAACAAACTTTTTGTTTTAATTTTTAACCATTTTTTTGTTTGTTTCTTCATTGTTTTGTCATGTTACTATATTAAAATAAATTCTTTTAAATTAAAATAACTTTTTAAATGTTTTGCTTTTTATTTTACAATTTTATTTTGTATATGCTTCTTTGAAATATTTTTTAACTCTCGCTTGGTACTATTAAAATAATGTTGTTAGGTTTTTCTAATTAGCCCACTACAATAATCTTTTTCCTGAAATGTGTTTCTTTTTAAAAGTTTTTCACCTTATCCTTTAACTATTATTTTTTAATACATACATTCTTTTTAATTTAATCCTGTTGGAAGAATTTTGAAATGCGTTTTCTTCGTACTTTACTCCCCACAATTTTTTCCATATGTGCTTATGCTTAATTTTTTTTCTTTTGTTTTTCATTTTGTTTAAAGATCTTCTATATTGTATTCATTCTTTAATATAATTCTTTTAAATAGCATTTTCCTTGCATATTTCCATTGAAATATATATATATATATATATATAGCTGTGTTTCTTTTTAGTTTTTTATCATGCAATCCTTATTATTTTAAAAGCATTAGCTACAAAGAGATATGCTTTAGTTGCATATAAATTAACAATTAATAATATTTATTATATAAATTAAAATAATAATACAATAGCAAAAAACTTAACGTATAGATAAAATATTCAAGATGGCTCCCACATGCATAGCACATGGGGTTCAACTAGCCTAATAAAAATACTAAAAGAAAATATTTAATCATTAGATCAAATTTGATAAAAGTAATTCGAATAGGAATATTTAGAAAAAGAAAAATAATGTCACATTCAAAAAAATAAAATATTAAAAATAAAAAAAATAAAATAAAGAAAGTAAATAGACAGAAATGCACATCTTATTTGAAGCGTGTGTTTTGGTTGAGTATTATATATACATAGACAAGAAGAGCATATTTAAGAAGAAAGGCTTCAGAAGAAAATCATGTAGAAAATTAGTATGAGGTATGTATGTAAAAACCAGTAGCTAAAAAGGCCACATGAAAAGAAAATGTTTAAACATGGACACATTTAAGAATATTACTTCAAAATGAACAAATTAGGGAAAATTTATTAATCCAAAAATGATTTAAGAGGGAACATTGTGACGCTAAAGCTACGATTAAATTAAATTAGATTAGAATTTGATTAGCAAGTAAATTTTGTTTAATTGGGTTTATGATCGCCATTATTAAGTCCTAAACAGGCTAAAAAATTATGAATCGTAAAAAAGGGTTAACGAGACAATTAGTTCAATTACATTTATTGAATTAAAATATGACTTTAATTTATAAAAATTTTACAAATGTCTCATAATGATATTACTAAAATTATTTATATGTAATTATATAATACAATATTTAATATCATTAAGGTAATTACTATATCATTAAGGATATTTTTAATATATTTTAAATATTATGTTAGATTTTAATTTCATAACAATAATTTAAACATGTGTTGTAATTTTTTTTCGTAAAAAATTTGAGATTTCGATCGCACGAAGCGGTCACATCGAACTCTAAATAACCGTGAACCCAATTGGGCTCGTCTGGCTTGATGCACTAACTGGGCTACAGATACACTTGGCCCAAATTTTGGACCTGATTGGAACTTTCCAGATCCGACCCAACCAACATATTTGAGAAAACCCATTTTAGTTGAACAATCAGGTAAGTAACTCACTATTAATGTATTAAGAAATCGTTTAAAAAAACATTTTTATGTAGATACATATTTAAAAAAATTAATAACTTTTTCAACAACATTGGAGAATCTCTAATGCAAAATCAAATTAATGTGTCAATATCAAATTTTACATTTAAATAGAAAAATTACCCCCCCTAAATTTTACATTTAAATAAAAAAATTACTCCCTAATACAATGCTATTCTTGGTGTTATATTTGCCATATAGTACACTTGTTGACAAATTTCTTACCAAATATAAGATTTGTTACCGTATACTATGCTATCCTAGGAGCACACTTTTCTTGACATTATAACATGTAAGAATTTTACACGATAGCACCTAAAAGTTTTAGTTTTAATTCATATTGTCAAACACCATAAATCCTGACATATAATTGTTATTGATTGATGTACTTTTTCATTTAATCATTCAAGCGTTGGCAATTTATACTATTTCATAATTAAAAGTTTACTTTTACAATTTTACCGTATAAGAACATCTTCAATACAATGTCAAATTTTATTTGAGTAGGAAAATCATTCTCCAACACAATTATTTTTGTTGTGTAAAATTTGTCACGTAATATATACCTGCTTGGCTTTATTTGTTGATTTTTTACCTTTTCATTTGAACATTACAATATTGATATTTTCAAATTATGTACTATTAAAAGTATGCCTTTACAATTGTCAAGGTAAATTTATCATTTGGATTACCGTTGTGTATTGGTGCAAAAGTTACAATGCCATAGTAAAAGGGTATTTTACAGAGGCGGTCTTAATTATTAATTTAACTATAAACAAGGTAAAGATCTCATATGCTACAATAAAAAGAAAAAAATTACTACAGTATAAAACTCTCGCATGCTATAATAAAAACAGTTCTAATTACCATGCTAAACACTTTATAACTACGTTATTTTCATACCTTTTGGTGACAAGGATAACATAAAATTATTTGCATTGAAAATGGTCTTACAATAAAAGGTTTTTGTTAGATGTATCATTTGAAATAACATCATTTTAAACACAAATAAAATTGTATATTTTAATGATATTTTTCTACATTTTACTTTCAAACAAACATTGGCAATAGCATATACACCAAAGATTCTCATAGCTCAAGCTAATTTCACATTGCGTTGGAAGTTTTTTGGTTTAGCCTTGTATGTTTTTCAAGGCATTAAAGCCTCTGTAAGTTTGTTGGAATGATGAACAAAAGTGCACACACAAGGTACACAAAGAAGAGTAATCACTTTTGAGCAAAAAATAAAATAAAATAAAATAAAACAGATAAAGAAAAGGCGAGAGAGAGAGAGAGAGAGAAAGAGAGAGAGAAACTACTTATTGACCTCTTTTTTTTTTTTTTAAATAAATGTAACAATCAACAATGATACACCTTAAAAAAAGATAAAATGATACACTGATGCTTAGCTGAATTGATGTAAATCAATAGTTAAACTTTCAAGAGTCGAGTATAATTACTCATATAA
This sequence comes from Artocarpus hirsutus, assembly GCA_946598075.1. Classification (NCBI taxonomy): domain Eukaryota; kingdom Viridiplantae; phylum Streptophyta; class Magnoliopsida; order Rosales; family Moraceae; genus Artocarpus; species Artocarpus hirsutus. The sequence goes on along the minus strand of CAMOHE010044355.1, from coordinate 17,850 downwards.
GGCCAACTTGCTGAGTCCATAAATGCATTGAGGCAAAATTGAAGTTCCATACAAAAATTGCTCGGACGGAAAAACAAAAGTTGGAGCAACAGATCAACGCTTGACCCATTGGAAGCTCTTTCTTGCTTTTGCTTTGCCTGGCTTTTTCCTTTCAACCATACGCGGGTCCCTCGTCAAGAAACCAGCTGTCAAGGGGAATGAATTGGCTTAGCAGAATGCTGAAGGAAAAACACATTCACAATAGTATAGACATAACAGAACAATTTCAATCTTAATCCAAGGTGTCTCCCATTTCTATTAGTTTCAAACCTCATCAAAATTATTAGTTTCAAGCCTCATCAAAATTCCTAATGTCATCTCACTATCGAAATCTTGATTCGATCTAAAGCTTAAACAATTGAAATCCCACTAAATCTCTTTAAATACCCCTTTTCTAAGTAACTTTCAAGGCACAGTTAATAAAAACATATCAGACAGGATAATGAATATTGCATATACCAGCTCTTAGTGGAGGACGCAAGTCTGGTTCCCAGTTCTGCAAAGCCCTGCTGATCCCTAGAAGAATTGCGCCAACTTGACCTGGCATTAAACGTGATAGTTTTTTTCATCTAAAAGGAAGAGAGAGAGAGAGAGAGAGAGAGAAAGAGTGAGAGAGAGGAGAAAAAAATGCGGGACAACTGAGAACTCATACAATCAAATCAGCATACAGATTCGAAACAGGCACAATATGCATGCGCGCGCAAACATAAGGACAAGCCCAAAAAGCATATAAGCAAGTTCTTCCCAACTTGGCTTTCATAATGAGAAAAACTCAATATATGGTTTACCTTAGCCGGAATAGGCCCCCAAACTACCCAACCAGCCCAAAAATAGCCTGAACAAGAAATGATACCAATCTTTTGCTCCCTAATTGTGGAGCTTAGCCCTCTCCTCGTATAATAAAATCATATTTGCTAATGGAAAAGGTAATTTAGATAGTGAAACCATGGTTCGGTTAAAGATGAAACTATCAGCCGTTAGACTTACCTGTGGTACCACCTCCTTTAACAGTACACTTGACATTCCAAAGCCCCAAGGTTTTTGTATCAGAGAAAGGTCGAAGAAGAGCAGCACGGTGATCAAGTATCGGGAAATATACATCAAAATCTTTATCGTTAATGATGAATTTTCCATCACCAGGTTGAATCCAGACACGGGCTACACTGCATTTCCTTCTTCCTGTTGCATAAGCTCTTCCCTTATCATCCACTTTTCTAACTCTAGCTTTGGCAAATTCCTCCTCCTTTTGCCGCTCTATCTCCGCTCGTGAAGACTTCCGCAAACTTTTCTGATACCGTAAGTCCTCTATTTCGGCTAGAGGGGGCAATCCGGGCACTGCTTCCAAGTCCTTCAAAGCAATCAAGCTATCAATCATATCATCTGTGATCCCGGATGCAGCAATAAGATCGCCAAATGCTCGATTCGGACCTAATATTAGCATATCAAATCAGTATGACAATCTACTGAATCACTGATAACTATCAAGTTCTCACATTGAAACCTAAAGAGACTTTACCAATACCCATACGAGCAATTAATCTCATAAAATAATACTATAAATGAAAAAGAAAATCAATAAAAATCCTTCTCATGTCACATTTCCAATTCTTTCAGCTAACCTCAGCCAACTCACTATCCAATCTCGAAATCCACAAGAAGGAAACAAAATATAAGCAAACGAACATAAACACACAAAATAAGATCCAAAGATATTAACTTTTGTTTATTCAAAGCATTCTTGATTTAAAAAAAAAAAGAATATTAAAGCCGAGGATTAACCATTGAGTACGGAAGTGAGCACTTGTTCCTCTTTCTCAAGCCTCTTGGACTCCTCAGCTTTGACAATCTCAGTCTCCTCCTCCTTTTCCAAACTACTAGCCTCATCCTCACCATCATCTCTCCCGACTTCTCCAATATCAAACAGATCGCTTCTCTCCTCGTCCTCCTCTAAAGTCCACGGCTTGTATCCCTCCGTAGTCGGCCATTCCTCGCTGCCGTCGAGCCCCGTCGTCGCAGCGGCGTTTGCATTACCTCCGGCGCCGAAGAAAGGTTCGAAGTTTCCATCGTTATCCTGAGATGAATGGTTCCGGACGTCGCCGTCGAATTGATCCCTGCCATTTTTTCCGCCGTCGTAGCTTCTGCGGTCGGAGGAGAAGAATTTCGGAGTGAAAATACAAGGGAAAATTGAGGTTTTGGGAGCGAATGGGGGTTGGGGTTGGGGAGAAGAGTGGAGCTTTAAGGAAATTAGGGTTAGGGCACGGAAATGGGAGGGTTTGGGAAGAAGACGGGAGAGCATGATGGTGGTGGTGGTGGGGATATGAAACTGAAATGCCCAGCTTGATCGCCTGTAAAACCCTTGCGCGGTTTTAGGGGATACTTGCCAGAATAAGAATTTGGGTAAATTGGCCCAGCAATCCCAAACATTTCATCAAAGTAAATTTATGGTTCTTGACCCTTTTTTTTTTCATTTATCAATGTCTAAATTTTAATTTTAGTCACTAAATGATCAATTTAACTGTCAAATATTTAATTTTAAATTAAAAATAATAAATTAGTCTCTAAAGTTATCAAAAATGTAATAAATTGGTCTTAAAATTATCAAAAAGATGACAACATAGTGCCCATAATTAACAATTTAACCGTTACATTAGTCCTTCAGTAATTAAAATAAAAAGTTGAAAACTAATAAATCAAAAATAAAAAATTGAGGACTAAAATCATACTTTTGTGAAAGGCTAGAGACTAATGTAGTAATTTATCCTCTTTTTTAAAATATTACTTTGTAATTCTCTAAATAGTAAAATGCTTGAGCAAATTACATGGAATATAATACTTCTAAAAAATGTGTTTCATAGGTCACACTTAAAAAAATAGTGACACTATCATTTAAATGTTTTTAAAATTAAGAGTTAATTTTACTTCTAGCTCCTAAACTATGCTAATTATCCTGTTTTGAAATCTAAATTTTAAAAGTAGCAAATCACATCCATAAACTATTTAACTTGTCTTATTTTAGCTCTTCTGTTACTAAATCCGTTAAATATTAATAGAATTGAGCTAATAATTTTACATTTGCACCCTAAACTATGTAAGTTGACCTATTTTGACACTAACTGTAAACTATAACAAATCACACCATTGAAATGTAAAACTTATCCTATTTTGGCTCTTCAATTACTAAATATGTTAAATATGGATTGATTAAGCCATATATATATATATATATATATATATGCATCTGATCGATTATTTATAAATTGATAGTTGAGATTAAATCTTTAGTAAGCGAATTTCATGCATCTTTGGCCTACAAACAGGAAATTTCATAAACAATTGTACATTTTTGTTGACTTAGAATTAATACAAATTTTGAGTTTTTTTTTTTTTTTTGTGATTATTTGAGTCCAATTAAGTGAGGTATTCATTACTATGTCAATCACGTAATTTTTTGTGACGTTTGAGAATTTTTAGTGCATTATATATACAATAATTAAAAGATTATGTTCAATAAATTATGTACAAATTTTGTGAGCTAAATTTTGTATTCAAAAATTTGTTAAGTATTTTTAAGAACATAATGAGTGCCGTAAGGATTAGTGTTTAAATATGATTTTTATGACAAATTCTATAAAAGTGAAAAAAATGAGATTTTTAAAATTAAAAATCATGACATAGTCATAAACGAGGAAGGAATAATATAAAAATAAGCTAGAAAACTTAATTGTTATAGAAGGCGTTACAACAAATTTTAAGATGGAAATACAATAAAAGAAAAAGTACTATATAAAAATTAAGTAGTACAAAATCAAACAGCATTAAAAAAGCAGTATAAGATTTATACTGTATAAAGTTAAACGGTATAAAAATTATATGTATGGAGGATATGGATAGATATAGAATGTCATAAAACCATAAAAACAGTATAGAAAGTATACTAGCAGTATAAAAAAATATTATCGGTGTAGATTTAGAGTGTTAAAAAGGTAAAGTGGGCCCACTAGGAGACACCCAAAAGGTGAAAAAGTGGCCACCTCACCTCCATGTAGAATCCAATTGTGGCTTTATATTTGGAACAATATTTTATTTCAATTTAGTCCTAGAGCGATCCCATCAAAAGGCTAAGAATTAAGGTGAAGAATTTTACCACATCTTCCCCTATGAGTAATTGTTTTTAACCATTGCTTTAAGCTAATTTTTAACCACAAGAAAAGATTAAGGTGATGACTAAGTTAGTGAGTCATCAAATTAAAAAAAAAAAATCCCACTTGGTTCTCATCATAACCATGCAACACTTGAAGAAAAATAAGCTCAAAAATCTCTAGAGAAAACAGGCAACCTCGATAGCATTTTCTCAAAAATACAACTTCCACTCAAGTTCTAAAGCAAGTTTACACATGCTAGAGTAAAGATAAGCAATTTTAGAGGTAAAAGCTCAAGTTTTATTCTATGTGTTCTAGTATGTTTGCCTGAGTTTTTAGTGAGATTTTTATGGATTTTTGTCATGATTATTCGCAAGAAGGATTGGGAAAGTTTCAAGCATTGAAGAGGAGGTGTAAAGCTTGGGAACTTTCTTGGTAAAATCTTAACCCTAGCTTTGAAAATTTGTGGTATTTCAATGAATTTTGTTTATGTGTGGACTATGGCATGTACTAAGGACACTAAGACATGATTATTTGGTATATTACAATGATGATGATAGAAAATAGGAACTAGAGTTTTATGCACAAAATGAGAAAGCATGATATACTGTCAAAATACAAAAAGTTTAAGCATTTTTTAAGCATTCTAAGTACTTGACAAAAGGATTTTAAGCATGACATGTAAGAAAAATATTATGTCATGTTTTGTTTCTGCATCAAGTGCTTAATGATAAGCTTAGAAGGGTTTAAATGAAATTAAACTTAAAAAAAAAAAAAGCAAGCTAAGGATGGTTTTGGTGCAAAAAAGTGTTAAAGCACAATTTTGAAAGAATTAAATGTTTGAAGCATTTAAAGGCTGAATTATTTTTTGAGTTCGACATATAATTTATTGGAAACATCAAGATGGACAACTTTTATAAAGAAATTCTGCTCGAATTTCGATCGGAATAAGCCAAAAAATATTAATTTTAGTCCTACCTTTTCAAAAAGGCCATTAAGATGAATTATTTTGAGGAAAAAAACACGAAAGTTGTAGATCTCGTTGAAACTGTTAATGAACATGAACGACTTATGAAAATTTTGTACAAATTTTAAGTTATAAATTTTATAAGATTTTAAGTACAAAATTTTGTGAAAAGGAAGACATTATAAAATGGTTTGAATTAGACCAAAGAGCTATTGTAAGCTTTAATACTTTAAAAAAAACTAAAAATTTCAACATAAGATGGTTAACTTTGGTCCCGGGGGTGAAAATATCAAGACTTTTATGTTTCGGGCCAAAATCATAAAACCATATAAATGGAAATTTTCACTGTAAAATGTTGGTTTTCTACACTGCTATAGGCAATGAGTAACCATAGATTCTAAGTTTGAAAAGAATTTAAAGCTTTCTTGAAGTAAAGAAAGAGAAAAACATTACAAGCGTAATTGTTAAAATTACCATATTATGAGTCAAAATCATAAAGTTTTCATAGAATAGATTTTTCAGAAAAAGAAAACCGATTTTTGGTTTTTCGTTATGTTACGAATAACAATAAAATGTAAGTTTGGTTTTAAATGGGTCAAGGGAAAAATGGACATTTTCACAAAAGGATTCCAAAATGCCTGATTAAAAAAAACATCTTTTACCAATAATTTTTTCTTAACCCATAAGTAACAAAATGGTAAAGTAAAAACAAGAAGCCTAGTAAGGTTACGTGGCTTACAAAAAATTCGTTAAGGATAAAATTATCATTTTCTATAAAACCGCTAAAACTAACCTAAGACTTCCAAATTAGCGAAACCCTCTTAGATAGAAAATGTATATCACGTCGTGTAAAGAGATCGTCAAGTAAGATGGGAAATTTGATTAAGGAATGAATAGGTTAAGCAGCTAAAAGGTAAACTGATAAGAATGAAGCTAAGTAAAAGGAATGAATGGTTAACGTTTAAGTTGCTTTATCGATCAAGTAGATCATAAATAAGAAAGTTAGCTAATAATCAAGTGTCTTTTGAATAGGACATAAAGCCAACTAATATAAGAAAAAACATTTTACAAGTGAGAATGCTAAAGCGATTAACTAGTAAGTTCCAAACCTCACCTATGACATGAAAATGATTTTCAAATGATTTTTATATGTTTAAAGTATGTGTGCATTTGTTATGCAATATATTTGCAATTGCTATGTTTAATGATTTAGACATTAAGTCATGTTGTACCAACCTCTTGATTCAAGGGGGTGTCATGCCAAAGTTGTGTTACAGCCTCAATGTTTGATGATGTCATGCATAATGTTTACTAAGATTAAAAGATCGGTAATCTAAATCCTCAAGTTAAGATAAGAAAGTATTGTACCAACCTCTTGATTCAAGGGGGTGTTATGCCAAAGTTATGTTACAACCTCAATGTTTGATGACCAAGAGCATTTGGAACGTACACTTAAGCCCATAGTTTAAGAAAGTTAAGAATGATAATGGAAAGTTCATAAATGAGAGTAAATAGAATTATGCATTTTGAAATTGCTTGCATTCCTTTTCAGAAGTGTTCTTGCAAATAATAATTATGAAAAACATTTTACAAGAAAAGTTTTTATGAAGAACGTTTTATGAAATATATTTTATGAGAAATGTTTACAAGAAATATTTAAAAAAGATAGTTTACAAGAAAGGTTTTAAGAGAAATGTTTTATGATGAATATTTTTATGTTTTGTGAGATTTGTTTGGACTTACTGAGGGAAAGCTCATTATAAGTTTTCATGTTGTAGGTAGTTTTACAAAAGACCAATAAGACTAGTTGAAGAGCTTGGTGCTATGGTGACAATTGTGATGTTTAGATATGGATACTACTACAGTTGTTTCCGCTGCTTAAAAAAAAGTTTTCACTGTTTTTAAAAAGGATGCTTCAAAAAGTTTTTAAGAAAATAAATGTTTTCTTGATAAGTTTTAAGAAATATTATTTGAGCTATGTCTCAGTTTATGTTGCAATGAAAGTCGCAACAGTTTTAAAGTATGTTCAAGAAAAAAAATCTACCTAGTATTTTCTTATTAAGTAAGTAAGATTAAAGTTAAGAAATGATATTTAAGAAAGCTAACTAACGATTCGAAAAGGTGGGTCTACATTTTCAACCCCAAAATTTAGTCATAAAAAAAGACAAGTAGGTTATATTGTAGTAACTATATGTCATTTTTGTCAGGTATGCATATATGCAAGTGTTTTTTCCTAGTTTGTTCATATTTTTTATTTTAATTCATTTTAAATCATATAATAGAGAAAATATGATAAAACTTCTAAAGAAAAAAAAGTAATAGTAAAACTTCTATCAACAAAATTAAGAAGAAGAAGAAGAAGAAGAAGAAAGAATAGTAAAACGTATTTAATAGATAGTTAGAATTTAAATATTTTGACTTTAAAATATATGTTAAAAACATATGTAGAGCACAAAGTTCAAAATGGTCATTTGTCTCAATCTATTAACATTTAACAAATTTAGTGACAAAAGGGTTAAAATGGGACAAGTCTCATAGTTCAAGGGTATATTTTTTACAGTTTAAAGTTTAGGAGTCAAAAGGGACAAGTTGCATAGTTAAGGGTCAAAAGTGAAATTATTGGTTCAATTCGTTAATATTTAACATATTTGGTAATGGAAGGACCCAAACAAGACAAGTTAAATAGTTCAAGTGTGTGGTTTGTTATGTTTAAAGTTCATGGGCCAAAAGTGAAATTAACCCTAAAAATAGTTGGTGTAAGTTGTTTAATCTTTATTCTCTCAATCAAATTCAAATAAAAAATCCTATAGGTTCTCTACTATCTTTCTCTCTCTCTCCTCAATCAAAATATTTTTTTGGCTGGATAATAAATTTCAAACATATATGTTACAAAAATTCTCATAAATATTGTTCTTTTAATTTTTTAAATATTTTTGGTCTAGAGTGTCTAGCCGTCTAAGTAGCTCCAGAGTCTTATATTATCGAGGATTTTTGAGATTTTGTATCTTGAGCTAGTTGTGGTAGTGTTACTAAGTGTTTAGCAGTTGTGGTCCAAACCACTTTTTCAGTTATGAACAGTGTAAAGCTCTCACATGTAGTAGTAACAATTAAAAAAATTGCTACAGTGTAAAGCTCTCACATGCTACAGTAAAAATAGTTCTAACCAACAGTTTTAACCACTCTGCTAAACACCCTATTAATGTTTATTACATCACGAAATGATGTAGCCCACATCTTAACTAAATATATTATTTCCAATTTTGCTCTCTTTGTTTGGTTTAATTATCTACCAAATTTTATTAGCCCTAATGTAACAGTAGACTATGCTCGAATTGAATAAAACCAGTTTTATTTAAAAAAAATACTTAAATGCTTATTATTAAAGATGACATTGATGTTTACATCAATATAAGACCAAATTTACTGTAGGGGCACATAAATTCCTCACCAATGGAGTACAAAATAAAGACCGTTAAATGGATAACGAACATTTAATAGGCGTTTAGAAAATATTCCAAAATATAGTTAATTAAGAAATTAAAATACCAAAGCTTATAAAATATTAGTTTTTACCCAAATATATCAAAACAATTAAAAAAATTTTAAAAATGACCCCTTGATTCCAAAAATATATCTAAGCCCTAACTGAATAAAAGTTCATGAGCTCTCCCTTCCCATGGCAGCCATCACCTAGCCTCCTTTGACAGTCGTTGGTAGATTGTCCCTTAGTTCTTAGTAACCTAAGGTGTATAATTGTTATGTTGCTAGCTTCAACTCTATTTCCCGACAAGTTAAGCCCTCCAAATGCCCCTATAACTCCCCTCACCCTTTCTCTCTCTTCATATACTTGACCCCAACCTTCCCTACATGTATGAGCTCTATTTCATCATGTCCTTGCCAATGTTGTCCTTAACACCGTCAACACCCACACCATCCCCATTCTTCTCTAACCCTATTCAAAGTCATCATTGTCTACCACCTCTTATACACCCTCCTCAACATGCTCCCATTGTTCCCTTGCAAAACCTCTCTTCCTCTCCTAGTCCTCATAATCATCGGTTTTGAGAACTTTTGATACCAATGGGGGGAGCTTCCCAAGGTAGTGGTAGTGGTAGAGTGGAGAACTGTAACACACTCCTAACTGAAGCTCTATATCCAACCAGAGACGAGGAGGGGAGGGGTGGGGTTCATGGCCTGCTTAGATTTTTGCAAGTTTTTTTTCTTTAGTATAATTTTTTCTTGCTTTAATATATTCTTTAATAATAATAATAATATTATTATTATTATTATTTAATAAAAATAATAATATCATGAATGGAACTACAATATAATCACATTTCATTGCAATACTAGACTGGGCTTGTCCATTTTAGCCCAGTCCAGTATCTAGTACAATGTCTTATATTGTCTATAAATCTTATCAATATACATCAAAGCTCAGATTTGTTGAGCTCTCTCTCTCTCTAAAATTCTCCATTCTTTCTAGAATTCTCTCCCTCCCTTTAAAATTTGAAGCTTGATCTTAATTTTTCAAATCTTCACTATTGTTTTTTCTTGTAAACTTGAATCTTATCCACAACTCCTCAACCGTCTTCATATTTTAGTAAACTACCCTCATATCTTACACTTCCGTTCTTTATTTCTTTCATTCTTGTTTCTTTTTCTTTGTTTTCTATGGACCCAAAGTACCATCACTTGAGAAACTACTTCCCATCCTAGAACGTTCTCAAGTATAAATACAAGTCTAGAGTCATTCGACTGTGGATTCTCATGTGTTTTGGAATCTCCGGTGATGTGAGAATGTTGATCGAAGGAAAAATTCGTCTCAGTGACTTCAATCAGAAGGTCGGCCTTCTAGATATAGATACCAGTCGTAGTGCGATGAAAAGAAGAGCTTGTGCCATCGACTTTAGATGTCACAAATATGGGCGACAGACTTGTGAGTGTAAGTGTCGTTTGCCTTGATTTGTATTAGTAAATAAGGAGGACAAAATCTGTTTCTGCAAAGAAGACCTTTCTAAAGGAACTTGGATGACCTCCATGCTTCTCTTCAGAACCATCTGAGTAGATATGTCTAAGGTATAATTTCTAATCTCTAGCCTAAATCCTATGCAAAAAGACAACGCCTTAAGAATCTAACATTTAAAAGACATTGTTTGTCAGTTTGTAAGAAAATTAGATAGGGAGTAGACTTTTAATCCATCGTGGTCGTTTGAGTGTTTCTGCAAGAAAATGCATTTTGTGTTTTGAGTGTTTGTTTGATTTCAGATTGTCACAGTATTTATTAAACAACAAATGTTTCTTTCTAATCTATGCTTGTTTTTTTTTTAAAAAAAATGTTACCTTGTCAAATGCATCACATGTTTGTCCTTGTTGTTACCTTGAAATTTTTAGTCCTAAATGATTTTTCTAAATTCGTGTTGTTTTTGTCAAAAAGTTTACGGTATGTCATATGTCTTTTATTGACTTTTCTATATTCGTATTTATTTTGTCAAAAACTGTACAATTACATATGTTGGGTTTTGTTTGCTTGATTGTAAATTGTCAAAAGTTGTACAATTAGAGCCTTGTTTATCAAAAGTTGGTTTGATTGTGTATTTATTTTTCAAAATCTAAATTGATTTTGTCTGACTTTTTCTAACACCCACATATCATAAGTCCGTAGTCCTTTTCCATTTTCATCTTCTTTAAGAACTGATTCGAAACTCAAATTTTAGGCAAAGTGGACTTAAGACAAAAACCCAAAAAACAAACAAATAGGAAAAGAGTCAAGCCTATTTTAGAAACCAAACATGTCTTCCTTTCATTTGTCTTGGAAAATCGAAATCATTTGTGTCTTATGTGGTTCTAGTCCCGGTAAAGGTAAAGTCTACTTAAAAGCCGCAGAACACGTAAAACAAATCTTGGCACGTAGAAAGATTAACCTGATTTATGGGGAGGTAGCTTAGAGTAAATGGGGAATATAACAATAGCAACACATTATAAGAGTAGCCATGTCGTAGAAATTATACCTCTTCTCATTGCTAAAAGGAACCTCTATAGGAAAACCATAGGTAGAGAAGTGAGAGTTTTAGACATCTTTAAGCGTCTTAAAAACATAATCCATAAATCTAATGCTTTTATTTCATTACGTAGTGGCTTAGACACTCTTAAAGAGTTATTCGTAATTATCAGTATGAGTCTGTTGGGCATTCACTCTAAACTCGTAGGTCTTTTGAATGTAAATGGTTTTTATGATAGTCTTTTAAAGTTTTTAGATTACGCTGTGAAACAAAACTTCATTATAGAGTCAAGGAAACAAATTTTTGTTATTGCTTCAACAACTAAAGACTTGCATGACAAAATGCAAATCATTCATCCAGAGCCCAATACTGCAACGTCCAAGCTTGATTGAAAAAAAAAAAAAGGAAGCAACTACTGGATTTGAACCTCCACCTATAACTTTAAGTTTTACCCATAACATGTTCGTCTGTATTTTTTACGTCTTAAATAACCGCTCTTTTCTACGTCTTGTATTTTTTTTGTGAAATGATGTTAAAATGTTTAGATTCAATGACTCTCGTGTCGAGATAAATAGTATTATAGAGTAACTAACACTCCCAAAACAAATCATGTTTAAGGTCCGATCTTTTTTTATCGATTTTTTATAATCTCTATGTATACATAGTCATGATAGCTACTTATACAAAATATTTTGTACTTTCAAAATGTATCCAATCATGTTTGTTTTAATGGACGTTTTTAATATAAATATTTGTGTTGTTTATTTTATATAATATCTTTAATATAATCATAAACCATGGTTTAAAAATAATAAAAGACTAAAAAATAACATGATACACATATCCACTTCTCTTTATATATACATTAGAATAATCTTAATTAAACAAATACACGCACTCCACTTAAAATCTTGGCTCCGTCGCTGTACCCAATCATAACTAAGAACACCATGATTAACCCGATTTATATCAATATGAGCTCTATATTCGAGAATAACTAAGAACACCATGATAGAAGCATGATAGCAGCCCAAAAATAAAAATAAAAATAAAAACTTAGAACACCATGATAAACCCAAGTTAAGGTTTCAATGCCAGTTCACACCCACGCCCACCGAAAAGACAATGCCTGTTAACATTGATAATCAATTTCCTAAAAAGGAGAAATTTAACAACACTTGTTATATGTACTTTCCAACTGGGAAGTTAATAAAACTATAGCATGCCTCTCTTGCCACTATAGCATGCCAAAAATGATCATCAGATCCCGAGCAAAGAAACGACCCGCAATGTAATTATATGTACTTTCCAACTGGGAAGTTAATAAAACTTATGACGGATATAGAAATTCTCCGGCAGAAAATAAATTTCACTTAGACGACACAGCAAAAATGAAAAAAAAACTTTATAGCAAATGATAAACTAGATGACAAATCCTTTTAAACCATGGGAATCCGTTCTCAAAACTTTCCCTAAAACAAATAATAACCAATACTTCAAAACAAAACATAAGCAAAAAGACAAGCATCTAACATCATTGATCCCTGGACATGTAAGCCTTAAATTCCTGTAAAAGCTTTCTTCCCACCACCAGAAGAACCAGCAGGAATCACCTTCAGAACATTGAACCTCACCGTCTTCGACAATGGCCTGAAAATTAGGGAAAACCCAAAAAACCAAAATGAACACAGACAGTGTTAGAAAAACAAAAAAGCCAACATATCAAACTGAATTCGGTACGGGGAACCTCAGACCATTGCATAGAAATATCACCTGCACTGGCCAATGATAACATGATCACCTTCCTTCACACGGAAGCACGGTGAAATATGAGCAGGAATGTTCGAATGCCTCTTCTCATATCTGAAGTAAGCAATCAGAATAGAGGAAAAATTAACCATAACGCAATGTTCATTTACAATGAGTTAAAGCCTAAAGACGGACAGAAAAATAAATCATGATATCATAACTCATGCCTTTGGTATTTCTTGACAAAATGAAGGTAATTCCGGCGAACGACAATGGTCCTTATCATCTTAGCACTGTGGCAAGTGCCGGCCAAAATACGACCCCTGATAGAAACAGTTCCAGTAAAGGGGCACTTCTTATCAATATATGTCCCTGCCCAAAAAAAAAAGACTAAATCAGCAGGATTCAATGCTTCCAGTTTGTTTACTACAAATGCGAATAGCAACAACGGACGTACTAAACTAGGGATGTGCAAAAACATGACACAATCAAAGATCCAGAGATAAAGTAACAAGATTGACTTAATAATTTCTCCAAATGCTTTTCTCACTCCTTTCATGAAAATATTTTCTTTCTTCACTAATACAGACCATAGTGACGAAAATAAAAATTAAAAAATAAACGCTAGAAAAAACTTATCCAATGCTAACACTTTTTCTACAACATTAAAGCACTTCAATGCACACAAATGGAAAACATACATACATATATATATATAGATATATATATATATTCAATACATATATATAAATACCTTCAATGGCTTCCCTGGGGGTCTTGAAACCCAATCCAATGCTCTTCCAAAAACGATTGCCACCCTTTCCAGGTCTCTTGCCCTTCGAGGATTTCTTGGAGCTAAAAATAGATTTGAAAAAAAAAACAACAAAAAAATCAACCACAGTCAAATTAACTCAATCTGAAAATGCAAGTTAGGGTTCTTAAAGCTACCATAAGAAAACTTTGGGCTGCTTAAGAAACGCTTTCTCCGTCTGCAAAAAGAAAAAGTGAGCTTAGTCAGATTCAGAATGACGAGCTTTAGAGAGAGAGAGAGAGAGAGAGAGAGATGGGTCTAGGAGGAGGAACCTGCTCGGCCATGATTGGAGGCTCTGAATGAAGAGATTGTGCGTGCGACTGCGACGGAATTTTGCAAAGGAGGCGTGCGAGAAAAAACTCAGCGAGTGTCGAAAAACCCTAACCCAAGCTTCGAGATATCGATGGGAAGAAACAAGGCCTTCAATTTACATGGGCTTTTTTTGGGGCGGGACACTAATCGGCCTATTGATACGGCCCATAAACCTTCTTTTGAAATAAAAAGAGAAGAAAAAAATTATACAACATGTGCTTGAAACACACAACTTATTTAAAACTGTGCTCTTTCTTTTTTATTTTCAAAAGTATTCCTTGTCTTTTTAAAATTTTTAAATAACAATTGATCATTTACTCATTTACCCTTTATTTCATACTTAGATCAATTCTTTTTTTTCGTTTCACAACGCGGAGGGATTTTTAAAAAAGGCTTTTTGGCCCAAATTTTTTTGGTCAATGGTCCTTTTTTTTTTTTCATAAAAAATAAGCTTTTTGGGCATCAAAACAATTTCAGTTTTTTTTTTCACCGTAGTTAGATTCCTCTCTTTGAGACAGTCTTTTTTCTCTATTGTTTGAAAAAAATTGGGACAGTTTTGATGCTCAAAAAAGCTTCTTTTTTGGTTTAAAAAAAAGAGGCCATTTCCTTAATTGAAAATTTCTTTTGGCCCTTTGTTCAAATTAAGCCACGCGTCCCTCTCTCTTTCCTCCCTCTTAGCCTTCTTTCTCTTCGCCGACTCTGTCTATTCTCTATTCTCTCCCATCTTCTCTTCTCCGTCGCCTACTCCTCTTCTTTGTCAAACTTGGACATGATTGCAATGTCATTCAAGATCCCAAAGTACAATGGTGATCATGTTGGCTTGATGCTTAGCCGTTTGAGATTACAACACTGTTCAAAAATCGGCTGGCGCAAACAAAGATCTCTGTCAATGGCTTGATGCTTAGCCATTTGAGATTGCGACACCATTCAAAAATTGGCTAGTGCGAATGAAGATTTGCAGAAACTAGATGAAGTTGGCCACAATTGGAGCTTGACAATGAGATCGTCATAAAATGGACGAGATCAACGCTTATAAACTTGAGATCGACGATTGTTGATCACCTTTCTCTCTCTTTGTCCCCTATGTCTCTCCTTTGCAAAACGACATCAATGTGAAACGGACGATCAATGGTTGCGTAGGTGACATCGATGATTATGATGTTTATCTATGGATTTTAGTTTTCGTTTCAATGATTTTGTGGTTTGTGAGTTTGGTGTAAGTTTGTGCTTCAATAATTTTTAGATCTCAGTCTGTGTTTGCATTTCTAGGATTGGCTGTGAATTTTTTTTTTGGTTGAGATTTTGTGGTTGTACACAGTTAATTGATTACAAATTTGAATTTTTTGCATGAATGTAGTTTGGTTGGTTTGTAGATCTAGATCTTTTTCTACTGAAATGGTTTAGTACCGAGTTCAATTTTTGTTTTTGGTTGAAATGAATATGATCCGACGGTTCCACTTGTAGATCCAGTGGGCTTTAGGATGAAACCTAGTTGGTTTCTCCCAAAACTTGACGGGTTTTGTGACGGAATCTGTAGGTATTTTTGGTTATGATGTAACCTAGTGGGTTCTCGCTCTATAAAGTTATCAAGTTACAATCCGATACCCCACACTGACGACTGAAGGGATTTACAGTTCTCTGTTTCAAAGAAAATATATTGGAATCTGTTAGGTTTTAGCTTTAGAACCTAACAGGTTACAATCTGTCATCCTGTGTTGGTGGCTAGAGGAGGTTGGTGCCTTTTTGTTTCAAAAAAAATATGTTGTAATTTAGTAAGTTTCAAATTTAAAACCTACTAGATTACAATCTAGCACCCCGCGATAGTGACTTGAGACAGTTGGCAATTCTTTGTTTAAAAAAAAATATATGTTAGAATCTGATAGGTTTCAACTTTGGAATCTACCAGGTTACAATCTAGTACCTTATACCAGTGACCTATTTAAATAGGTTGGAATTTAGTAGGTTCTCAAGTTAGAACCTACCAGGTTACAATCTGGCATCCCATGGCTGTAACCGAAGACGGTTGTGCTTTTTTATTTCAAAGAAAATATGTTGGAACCTACCAGGTTATAATTTGACATCCATAACGACAATTGGAGTAATCTATTACATAAGGGAGTGAAATCAAAGGGTAATTTAGACTTTTAGTAAATCATTTTTTAACAAAAGAAGAAATGATAACTTGGACTTTTAATAAATATTTTTTATTAAAGGGGCAATTTTGAAAAGAGTCTTTTAAGAGGGCAATCATGAAAAGGTACTCCTTTAGGAGCATTCTTGTAAGTTGCACAAAGAGAAGGGAGAATAGGGCTAACAACACAAGTTACAATATGATGATACAACATGACACAATTATTTACAAGTAAGTGTCGAGAAATTAAACCACATGTCATTTTGTATCAACTCAAAATTGACCCATTCAAAAACGTATTTTGTTTGTTTTAACCCGCTTGACACTAAATTGACCCATAAGTTATTTGTTTATTATTCTAAAAACAAATAGTTTACCCTAGTATATATAGTATCAATAAATTGATACTAAATTAAAGATGTTTGTAGTATGGAAGTGATTTAATTTTAAAAAAATATGTGTTGTATGTTACTTTTATATAATTTTGGCACATAAATTATAAATCTAAAGTTATTAAATGTCATTGGTTGATTTTGGGTTACAGGTTAATTTCAAGTTGTGGGTTAATTAAAATTGCGTGTTACATATATCACTCGTGTTCATATCACTGGTCATATTAGTATTGAGGTATTTTTTATATGTTTAAGCTTCAACCCGACACAAACATAACCTTCTTATACAAAGTGGCACCCTTGGGAGAAGAAGAGAAATTGCACATTTAGATAAGGGAATAAAAATTAAGAGCATAATTTTAGAAAGAAGAAATTAATCAATTTTAATGTAATTACTTATAAAAATTTATCTAGAATATGCCCAAATTAGAAAACTAATATTCTCCCTATCTTTTACAAAGATCCCCAAATTTTAAAACCGTAATAATTTATCACGCCACTCTCTCTTCCCACTATTCTCTTCCTCTCTAGCTCTCTCTCTCCACCAACAGTCTGCAAGTATTCATACTGTTGAGCAATGATACGCTAAATAGGGGTGCAATAGAGGCTTGTGGACCGCTTCTTGCAACAGCATGAAGTGTCAACTTCTCTTATGGCTTCGTCGTTGGTGCAGTCCTCGTGTTCTTCATCTACCAGAATGTCAACAATCTGAAGGCGGCGGTTCTCTATGAAGAAGAAGAAGGTAAGAGATAAAAGGGTGTTCGGGCTCTTTTGCTTTTAAAAAATTAAAAAGAACAAAGCAAATACTGATTAAAGAAATAAGATGATAATAACAATAAATAAAATAAAATAAAATGAAAAGAAAACACACGGTCGCGATTAAAACGACTCTTCCTATATGTCACTAGTTAGGATAGACGATCGCAGTTATAACAACTCCTATAAATTAGGTTATTAGTGTTGATGGTTGCTAAAAAAAAAAAAAAGCTCCTTACTAGTTTGACGACAGCGCAGATAGTCTAATAACGCTACTTTGTGCCAAGTTAAAAGTTAAGAGCAGAGTATAAAGAAATATGAATAATATATATATATATATATATATATATAAACTAGAAAACAAATCCGTAATTGAGTGTATATATATATATTATGTAGTCTATGAAGATATAGATATAGATATTTATATTAACATTCTTCAAATGTTAAAGACATGTCAACTTTTTGTTTTAAAAGAAAAACCACTTGGATATATATATATATAAATATATATATATATATAAATATATATATATATATATATATATATAT
>CAMOHE010044353.1:0-36700 GCA_946598075.1 Artocarpus hirsutus | reverse complement strand
ATTTTTTTTAATGTGTTTCATCAAAATCTTTTTAAATTCTTCCTTATTCCATATTACTTTCCATCCTTTAAAAATATTATTTTGCTAAGTGTGACTTCTAAATTTCGATTCTTTTCTGCTTAAGCCTTTTTTTTTTTTTTTGTGCCTTTGTCATTTTGGATCATTGACATTTCCGTGCTTACATATGTTCTTTTTTCTTAGTGGCACTTTCAACTACTATATGCCTCATAAATGTCATTCCTTCTAATTTATTCACAAATATTTTTATTCGCATATATCCCTATTCAAGTATTTTTAAGTGCTTTTTCCAACTGCTATCTTCTTGCAGTACCTCAAATTAATTTTATATATGATTTTGATAATTATATTCTCTTTAAATAAATAAAT
The DNA here is from genome assembly GCA_946598075.1 of Artocarpus hirsutus. NCBI lineage: Eukaryota > Viridiplantae > Streptophyta > Magnoliopsida > Rosales > Moraceae > Artocarpus > Artocarpus hirsutus. Next base: position 36,313 of record CAMOHE010044353.1, on the reverse strand, counting down.
TGCCTCATTTGTGTACACATACTAATGCTTTCTCTCTCTCGTTCAAATTCAACTAGGACGCAGCATGCGTTAGATTGAAACATGTATTTGAATCTATTTATTTCTTATTTTTATTTTTTATTTTTAAAATAAACTTATGTTTCTATAATGCCCATATGTGGGGTTAATAATTTTTAATAAATTAAATAAATATTAGAAAAATAAAAATATAAACAGCAAATAAACTACAGTCTAATATAGCACATTTAATTTAATAATATAAAACCATCATCATCATTATTTCAACCCTTAATATATCTTAATACAGTCACAGAAAGTAACATACGAAGCTTACGTTATTAAGGAGAACATTCTCAGTAACAGAAGAGATTTCAACTGTTTACGAATACATGACTTCCTCAACTATATTTCTTGTAGCCATCTCACATTTTATGAGTCCTAAAAAGATGAAAATATAGGGTAATGAGCCACAACATGCTTAGTGGGGAAAACCATTATTCACCTTTAAGTTTTTATCATTGTCACATTAAAACCTGCATAGTTAGTTAGTTCTCAACATTATTCATCAATATTATCATGTTTAATTTTGGTGGATACCTAGTGATGATTCTTACCAAGTTTCATACATATATATATACTCACATATTAGTTAAGGATTTAATATTGCTCATTTATATCCATCGTGCAATAAAGTATCATATCACTCAATTTAACGAAACTCAAATGAATACGCTTGATCACCCTACAATCATTCCAAGAGTATCCGGTGAGGGGACAATAAGCCTCAGATCCTCACCAAGTCGATTCATGTACAGTGCGTTCTGGAACTTTCAACCCAATAGAGCATCATAACCTCTTCCCTATATTATCTTTTAAGGTATTCATGTAAAAAAACGTAATCGTTACTCTTTTCACGTCTTACCATTTCTCTATAATGAATCGTTATATATAAAGTTAGTTTTCCTGACTATGCTTCTTAATTTATAACAACACATGTTAAATCAATTTATTCCCCGTTGTATAATACAAGATGAGTTATGTCATTATTTCATAAGTGATATTTATATAATAGCAGTTCAATATACATATATATCTTGCAATGTAAATAACCAATTTTAATTCCATAAAAACCTCACTAAAGATGAGTAATAGATTCTCTATCTCTTGGCAAATACAATGCTGATAACTTCTAGTTCACGATACCAAGTTCACCACTTAAACTCCAAATACTTCGTTATCTTATGACATATAAAATAACCATGCTTTAACTTAATTCCTAATCTATAATTATGCTAATTTACCTTCTATTCTTCTTAGTGTGTCATAATCATTAATATAAAATCTTTTGGAACATTTCGTAACACAAAACGATGAAAAACAGATGGGTTTAAACTACCCGATTGGTCTACTAGTCAACTATTTTTGGCCTTCCAAACAAAATTGTTATTTTTGGACCTTTTGTCGACTTGTCAGTCTCCAAGGTTCAGCCTGCCGGTCCTTTTCAGCTTCGGCCTGCCAAACTCCTAGTTCGGCCTACCGAATCTAGCAATGTTCGGCCTGTTGATTCTGCTAACTGGTCTGGCTTGTCAATTGGAAAGTCCGGCCTACCAACAGAGCAATTTTTGGAAATCTAGTTTCCCATTTTCAAAGGTTTCAAATTTTAAAACTTAATCCGACCATTTTTTATCAATTTCCATGACATAGAAGATGCACAAAAACTATGGAATTTCACAGTTAAACACATGTAGATCATTTTCTCAAAATTTTAATGCTCAACATACAAATCTAAACAAAAAATTAAAACTTTTCAAAACTAACTCAAAAGCTCATTTTAAATAAAGATCTATATAAATTAAGCTATAAAACTTTGTATAATTACTCACAAACATCATAAACACGTTTCTCACAATTCTCATGCTAAAACACAGATTTAAACTAAAGTTTTTAGTTAGGAAACCTTACCTCAAGCTTGAAGAAAACTGTGATTTTGGTTGTAAAAATCCTTAATTCTTGTTTTATGATTATGGAAGTTCAAGGGAATTAATTTCAGATCTTTATCATGATTTTTAAAATCTGAGTTTGCTAGTCTTTGATTTTTTGAAGTAAACAAGAGAAGAGAGAGAGAAAGAGAAAACGAGAGAGAGAGGAAGGGACATTTCTAAGAGAGAGTGAGGAAACCAAGAAGAAGAAAAGGAAGAAAGTATTAGGGAGTTTGTGAAATGTTTAGTCTCATTCTGAGACTTTAACGCATATAATGTCAAATGGTATTTTTGAAATAATTTAGAAGTTTCAAGGGTATTTTGGTAAATATATTAAATGGTAAAGAAAATTTTTAGAACATTTGAAAATAGTTAAAAATAAATAATATGAAATGGATTTTAGATGAAATAAAAATTTCAATTGGTATACTAATAATTAATTTAATTATAATAATACTCATTAAAAAAATAATAGATGTTATATGTTTCTGTCAAATTTTATTAAACATTTTCGTTCATAAACTTCTCTTATTAAAAATATTACCTTAATATGCATTTTCTTAACTATTTTTTTAGTTAATTTTTCCTTCATCATGACCCTCATAAATATCATGTAATTGCTTCCCTCAAATAGTTTTTTCTTAGTTTTAATCCTGTCTAGATAAATGAGTACAATTAAATTTTGAATATTCCTATCACAAAAATACACACGCAAAGCTTGTGCTCATAACTAGCTGTCTATAAAAGTTTCCAGAGACTTTTCTTTGCGGCCTTCACATGTGGAGGAGGGGGATGAAACGTTCCCCATTTTTTTTTTTTTTTAATTACTTAGTATCGGGGAACCGTTCCATTCCATCACTTATTCTTTTATTTATTATTTATTTTTTATTCTTTTTTTTTTCTTATTCTTTTTTCATCCATTCCTTTTTTTAGCTTCTCATATATATATATATATATATATATATATATATATTTATTTATTTATTTATTTATTTATTCTCCATCCCCTTTTTTTGCTTCTCTTCATCTTATTTTCTTCTCCTTCTGTTCTAATTTGCATTTTCAGTGCTTCAAAATTTTTTCTCATCTTTGAGCTTTTTTACCCCTAATATCTTGTATGTTTTCAAATTTACTTCATTCTTTTTCTTAAAAAAATGTTTATCATCAATTTTTTTTTAACTTTATTGCCTTTGTCATTTTTGGTGTACAAAAATTGCTTTACCTACATATATTCTTCTTCCCCAACGGCATTTCAACTACTATTTACCTCAACGTCATTCCCTCTAATTTATCCATGTTGAAATGTTTTTTTCTCTTCTCAGATTTGTTTCTTTTGAACAAAGCAAAAAGAAAATAAAGTAAAAAAAAAAAAAAAAAATGGATGAAAAAAGAGTAAAAAAAAATAATAAAAAATAAATAAAAGAAGAAGTGGTGGGAACGGTTTTGTCAAAGTTATTAAAAAAAAAAATGGTTCCCCCCCTCCACTTGTGAAGGCCAAAAAGAAAAGTCTTTACCCATAAATAATTTACTAATTTTTTATTTATTTTTTGCTCTGTTTTACTATTTTTTTCCCTAAACTAGACTATTAGGAAAATAATAAAGGAGTAAAACTAAACTTTAAATTATCTATGTTAGAAGAATACAACAAATGCCCATCCAGAGCATGTGCTCTTTACTAGTATAATTAAATAAAGTGGAATAGGCTATTGAAGGAAAAAAAATATTTTTATCATTTGTTGGAAATAGTACACAATAACATATTTTGGAACTAATTGAAAGAAATAAGATCTTCTAAAATAACATCATTGTGGATTCCCATTTTTATCCCTGTGGTTGTCTTCCTCGTCTTTGGCGGTAGCAACGGTAACGGATCTAGTGGCGGACGTCTTCCTTTCTCTCTCTCACGTTTATGCCTTGTTTCTCTCTCCCCTCTGTTGACGGCGGAGCTTGTAAGAATGGGCGACGGCCACGAGCGACAACGATGGAGACGAGCGATGTGCGTAATCACACATAAAGAAGAGAGAGAATGAGTGAGAAGAGAGTGGGGAGAGAGAGAATTTTTTAGAGAGATATAGAGAGAGAGTGAGAGACATGAAGAGAGAGAGCGCGTAGATTAAGAGAGCAGACTTTTTTTTTTTTTTTTTTTTTTTCCTGAAGAAAGAATTTGAAATTAGACTCTAGGCATGGGGCATTTTAGGTATATTAAGGTGCGTTTGGCTAGTGGTTTGAATCACGGTTCGAATCATTTTGCTATAGTATTTTTTCACATAAAAATTTAAATCTTTATTTAAATTTTTTATTCAAATCTATAAACCAAACGGACTCTTAATATATCTAAAAATATCTCTTTAGCTTTTTGCTATTTAATAAACTTTTACCTTTAATGTTATACTAATTTTAATTAATTATGATAGAGCAGCTATTTCTCTTATTCTCTCCCTTTATTTATGCCCTTATTGAATAAAATTTTACCCCCATAATCAACTTCATGACATAATTGTTTCTTTTTTTTTCAAATAATAAATAAGGCAAGACCAAAGCATGAGAAAGAAAGATGAATGGTCTATTTTGGTTAACAAAATATTTACGAAAGGAAAAGCTTATTTGAGGAAATTCACTCACTATCAAATTAGCGAAGAGAATCACGTTAAGAGCAGTGCATATAGCTCAATTAGGCTAGAATCTAATTACTTTTTTTAGCAATAATTTATTGCTATTATTTGAAAGCAACTCACAAGTTAGTTTTCTTTTTTTTTTTTTTAAACAAATTGATACATGTGACCAGGACACTTAGTATGTTTAGTATGATCAGCGTGTATAGCATTTTGTGTATATTATTATCCATCGGATCTTTGTGTAGGAAATATGGGATGATGGTAATTGTAGATCTTCATGCCGTTCAAGGCTCTCAAAACGGAATGGAACACAGCGGCACAAGGGATGGATATCTGGAATGGGGAGATTCTTATATCTCAGACACCGTCGCAGTCATAGACTTCCTAGCAAAAAGGTTTCACACATCTTGGCTTGATTGGACTAGTACTTGCTTTGTTTTCTGCTTCTAAATGTATAATATAAAATAAGGGATGGAGATTTCTTTCCATATATATTGCTCTAGAAATCTCCATCACTATTTTGACTTTTGAAAAGAAAAGTAACAAAGATCAAAAAGTTTTCAAACTAAGATTAAGCAATTTTCCCTAATGTCTTGCTTGATTGATAATACTTGAGGGAAAAAAAAAAAGGTTAGAGGGTGTTTTGCTAAGGGTGGTTCACACCACATACTCAATTATGAATAGTATAAAGCTCTCATGTGTTATATTAAAAAGGAAAAAAGTTGCTACACTACAAGGCTCTCATATGCTACAGTAATATAGGTTCCCACCAATGGTTCTTATCACTAGCCAAGCACTCTATAAAATTAGTTTGTGGTTCCCAACACTACTGGTGGTAGCATTACTTGTACTTTTATTTTAAAAAATGTTAAAGACACCTATGTTACTAAGCACCACTCTTATTAAGGGGGTTCCACAAAGTGGGATTTATTATTTATTACTTGTGTGGTGTTTAGCATGTGCGTTTAGCACCGGTAGTGCTTTATGCATTTTTTTTTTTACCTTAGAATTGAGTGAAAATATTGTTTGAGAAGATTTTGGGAAGATCTCCACTATACCTATCATTTTACTTTTGTGTCTGTTAAAAAAAAAAAAAAAAAAAGTGATCGAACAAGTAACCTAAACTCACCCTTTACTTAAAAGTACGATCATACTAATATTAGATTATTGGCCGGTTAAAAATAGTAACGTGAATTATATATATACACATTTTGGTATAATACATGCAGGTATGCCAACAATCCAAGCCTTATAGCGATTGAGTTAATGAACGAGCCTTCGGCACCAAATGTCAATCTAGACAGCCTCAAAAGGTATTACAAGGAGGGTTATGATGCTGTGAGGAAGTACACATCAAATGCTTATGTAATTCTATCAAACCGATTGGGTAATTCCGCGGATCCAAAAGAGCTTCTCTCGTTTGCTAGCGGCCTCAACCGGGTGGTCATTGACGTGCATTTCTATAGCCTATATACACAGATGTTCCGAAGCATGAATGTTCAACAACACATCGATTTCATATACAAACAACGAGCTTCTGATCTCGGGACTGTGACAACGTCCAATGGTCCTCTCACTTTTGTTGGTAAGTACTGCTATGATCATGAGATAGCAACTATTATCATGAGAAAGAGATAGCAACTATTTTTCTTTCTTTTAATGAATGAAAAGAGATAGCAACTATTATCATGAGAAAGTAGGAGATTCTACCTTCTAAAACACTGGTAGCGGAGCCATATTGTGATGAATAGGGACATGTGGTACCATTCAATTTTTTTTAACCATATTTTACAATTTAAAATTTAGGTAACCTCTATTTTGAAACAAAATTAAAACTATACACTTATAGAATAATTGAAATTTGTTGTGACCTTGTTTTACTAAAAAAATTATAATTATATGCGTGCCTCAAATCATTGACATATATATATAATTATATATCTTTATCTTCTTTCAATAAAATACTGAAAAAACTCTAGCTCCATTACTATCATATAGATCCCATCCACATCACACACTTAGTTGGCGACTAAATAAAAGAAAATTACCAAAGGAAGTCGGTGGCAAAATAAGCAAAAAACAACCGTAGGGCAATAACAAACTAAACCAGGTTTAACGAAAATAACCCTTAAAATAACCAGGAAAGTGGAAAAAGTAGAAACTGACACCAGAGGAAACGCTGGCAATGTAACAAAGTAAAGGCTCCAGAATAGTAGGCACCACACAAATTAGAACGTAGAAGATATAGAACATCAACGGACTTTTGTGGATTGGCGTCGAAGACAATAATTCCGAAGCTGGGTCGACCTTATTGTGGTATTTAAGATTCGTTAGTACAAAGAGTTTATACAAAACTCAAGTTGATGTATAATTTCAACATATACATAGAGTGCATTATATCATGAGAAAGCTCATGGAAAAAGATTTTGCAGGGGAATGGAGTGCAGAATGGGACGTGAAAGGAGCATCAATGCAAGACTACCAAAGATTTGCAAAAGCTATGTTAGATGTGTATGGACGTGCCACTTTTGGATGGGCGTATTGGAGTTACAAGAATCATTATCAGCACTGGAGCCTTAAGTGGATGATTGAGAATAACTACATAAAGCTCTAAATTCCTAGTCTCCATAGCTAAATAACTCTATAGCTTGTCTTTGTTACGATCAATATTGGCTCTCCGTGATCGCTTTGGCATTCGTGCCGCGATGTTATATGTAGAGGAGTTTTTCTCGCTACTTGATCGATTTAAAAGAAGAAAACAAATATAATCAGCTATGTATTACCAACCAAATTCACTTGTTATATATGTTATCTAGTTCTAATTTGACGACTTTGCTCAGGCCTTTAATATTCTGATGTGTGAGAGAGAAAATGTGTTTTAAAGAAACGGAAAGAAACAGAAAAGAAAATTGTGTGAAAATGCTGCTCTGTGTTTATCTCTTCTATAAACTGATCAATACAACATTCAATATTTATATTGAGTACGTAAGCTTAATGTCTAAGCTAATTACTTGATATCACATATCACGCGTGACAACTAACAGAAAAAAGTTACAAAACCTCTAACTAACTAACAGCTCAAGACTCGGCTTCCTTTGGAATCTTCAGGACCTTTATTCATTCCAACACGTCCCTTCAAATGAAAGAGTGACATGATTACCCTGAGTTTGTCTCTCAGTCTTAAAAACCTTTGCACAGACAATCCTTTAGTGAGAGAGTCCGCTATCTGATCAAAAGTGGGCACATATCTTATTTCAAGCCGCTTGTTCAACACCACAACTCTGACAAAGTGAATGTCGATCCCTGTATGCTTTGTACGAGCATAATACACTGGATTAGCTACTAAAAGTAGCTCCAAGATTGTCACTCCAAATAACAGGAGTAATTGACAGTGAAACACCTTGTTCTTTGAGCGGTGAAGTTAACTACATCATTTCTACTGCAACATGAGCCAAAGCCCTGTACTCAGACTCGGTACTAGATCAGGAATCTACTGACTGCTTCTTAGAACTCCTTGAAACAAGATATCCACCAAGAAAAATACAATAAGCACGTGTTGATCTTCGATCATCTGGGAAACTTACCCTGTCAGCATCTGCAAATCCTTGCAGAGATAAAGTCTCACTTGGTTTGAAGCTCAAGCCATGAAAAATGGTTCCCTTTAGATACCTCAGAACTCGTTTACAAGCTTGCTAGTGAACATATGTAGGACTTCGAAGGAATCGACTGAACTTACTGTTGAAAAAAATGGTTAATAACCATTTTGAGGAGTCATTTTGAGGCATAATTTTTAGTAGGATCCACTTTATAAAAGTCATGGGTCTTGATGGACTTGCGTTCTCCGTCATGAGGAAATCGAAATCATATATTTATATGCTTAAAATAGTAGTCGGGTGAATAAGAAACTGATGCTCAAAGTGTGCCATGGACATTTGGAATGCTCAAAGCCTAAACGTTGTTCCAATTGAGAATGTTCCAATTGGGAGCACTTCTGAGGCAACGGTGCTATCTCTTCAGGTTCATGCCTCGACCTTGACGCAACCTTTGTCAGTTTTGGTTCCTGTAAACCACAATGAGAAACCTAAGAAATTTAGTGGACTGAATGTCAAAACTTGCCAACGAAAGATGTTGTTCTATTTGACAACACTGAATCTTGCGTGATTCTTAAAAGAGGATCTTCTTACTGTTAGAGAAGATGAAACAGATGCTCAGACTTTGTTGTAAACTTTATTGTTTATCTTAATTTTTGACATTAGTTTTGTTTTTATTTTTTTTATTTTTTTGGTTTATAAATGCTTAGGTTTTGAATATCTGTGTATATATATATGTATATAAGTTTATGTTATATGACAGTTTATGTTATAATAGTTTTATTTATTCTGTTTACGTTTTTTGTTTTTGTTATATTATAATATAATAGTTTTTTTTGTTAATGTTTTTGTTATAAAAGTTTATGGTTTCAATTATATATTATATTAAACTATTTTAATATATACAATTTGGTCTTTTACTTAATAAAAAATAAAATAATAAAAAATTAAAAATATGAATTTATTTTTGGTATAAATTCTAAGACTTGTATTTTGGTATTTTCAAAAATAGATGATAACACGAATGTTGTTTCAATTGAGAATGTTCCAACTGGGAGCACTTCTGAGACAACGGTGTTGTCTCTTCGGGTTCATGCCTCGACTTTGATGCAACCTTTGTCAATTTCGGTTCCTATGAACCACAACGAGAAACCTGAGAAATTTAGTAGACTGAATTTCAAAACTTGCCAACGAAAGATGTTATATTTGACAACACTGAATTTTGCGAGATTCTTAAAAGAGGATCCTCTTACTGTTAGAGAGCACGAAACAGATGTTCAGACTTTGATTACTGTTTAAGTGTGAAAGCATTCTGACTTCTTACGTAAGAACTATATTCTAAACAGCTTGACTGATGCACTTTATAATGTGTTTAGTACAAAAAAAATGGCCAAAGAAGCGTGGGAGTCTTTGAACCATAAGTACAAGACCAAAGATGCTGGTACTAAAAAGTTCATAGTTGGACGGTTCATGAACTATAAAATGATGGATTCCAAGTCTGTGATCAATCAAGTTCAAGAACTTTAATTAATCATTCTTGAAATTAATGCAGAAGGAATAGTAATTAGTGAGTCTTTCTAGGTAGCTATAATTATAGAGATGTTACCCTTGCGTGGAATAACTTCAAGAACTATTTGAAGCATAAGCGTAAGGAAATGAGTGTTGAAGATCTTATTGTTTGACTTTGCATTAAGGAAGACGATAGAGGATCTAAGAAAAAGCTCTCTAACAAGTCTGTTGCCAAGGCAAATGTGGCGGAGTATGATAAAAGCTCCAAAAATAAGAAAAATAAGTCGGGGTTCAAGCTAAGACCTAAGGGAGGAATTTCAAAGAAGCAAAAAATCCAAGGGAATGTTCGAAAAATAGCACGCAATGGAATTTTAAAATTTTATACCAGAATATTTTCAAAAACACAAATTTGACATATTATATGCATAAATTAACCAGATCTTACTAACCTTGTTTGCTGAAAAGCTCCTACAATCCATGAAGAAAAAGGACATCGTAGAAGGACCTCAACCAACTAGTCTTCTTTGTTATTCTCTATCTACGACCGTTGTATGTGTGGGCACACTCATATAGCTTTTCCACCAAGCAACTCTCCTTTCAACCAATTAAGAAAACCTAAAGCTAGAGTTCGTGATATGTGAACAATAGCTCATTGAGAGTTTTAGAATCTCACCAACAGAGTCTCACTCTTAATCTTTTAATTGTTCTAAATAACAATGAGTCTCACTCCCCTATATATAGAGGTTGGGCTCAAAGGTCAGTCCTTATCAGATAAGACCTCAAAAATTCAAATTAGAATCAATATCAAATAAAATCTGCATGAAAACACGTGATCTATTTATCGCTCGATCAGCAGATCAAACTGATAGATCGGCCTACCGAACTTACTCCATCAGCAAGCCGAACTTAAAGATCGGCCTACCGAATTCACGATAAATGATTCTTGCGATTTTTTTTTTCCACCCGAGATTCTTGGGATAGAGCCTCAGTTTTAATTCAAATAACGCAATAGATAAGTTATCTAATTAAAACAGTCATATCTAGATAATCTCTAGAAAAATAAATATTCCTTATAATTCAACAATTTTATCTTGAATTAACTTATTCAAAATTAATCTAACTGATAAACAGACACCAATTATCTGATCCTATTAAATTTCAGCCAATCTAATAATTTGACACAAGTCATCAATTATGAGAAAAGCACATCGTATCATTGCAAGATTTATTGTGAGCTAGCATAGAGGACCTGATGGACTTATATAGTTCAAGCTTCTGATAATTATGAAACCCAATATCCTAGATATACATTTCATAATTATCAACTCTAACACTAGTCTACTAAAAGCTTAGAGCTCTCGAACTATATAGAATTACGAAGCCTGTGTAGCTAAGTGTCCATGACATATTATAATGTATCGTATCTTCATAGGATTATCCATAATCGGCTTAAGAATAAATTCTATTTTACTTTCTCAATTATTTCTCTCTTATGTTTCATTATCTCACCATCAAAAAACTTACCATCCAAAGACGGTATACCTTTTAGTTACACCTATGTATCCAAATGGTTGAGTGCTCCATTTTTTCAATTATAGAATAACGTATATAAGAAGGTATCAATGACTCTTAAAGCGGAGCTATGGATTCCATATCTATGAATAATACGTTTATGCTATCAAGAGTCATGCCTCCAATTTACCAGCATGCGTACCAATATAAAATGTGGATGTCACCCTTTAGTATATCAAATGACATAAGTCAAGATAACGGGCCCACTATTTATCCCAAGATTAAGATACAATACATATGATTGTCTAAAGTGAATCAATTTGCTGAGACAGAATTATTCATCCAAATCAATTCATTTTATGTCCCGATCCAATGCATTATCATCTATGACAGTGCACCAATGTTTTTATTTGTGAAGTCCTTCCCCGATGGGCAAGGCAAACAATCTCCCGTTAAGGATATAGATAACATAACAATCTTTGTATAAATAAAGCACTCAACTTTATTCTCTCGATTGCGGATCTTATGATTTAGACCGTCACCTTAAGAATCATGTCTTCCGCATAATCTGTCTATCATATGCACAATTCTTAAAAGTTTAGACCAACAGTCTTAGACTTTTATTTGCTTATCATACATTCAACAAATATGAACATAAAAAGGACCAAATTTGGTTTATAAATAATAAATAAATTCTTTATTGATAAAAATGTCTCCAAAAGCATATCACATTTTTACTTCTTAAAGCATACATGTCTAACATGGAAGTGTTTCAACTATGACAAGGCGGGTCATAAATCGATAGATTGTAGGTTACCGAAGAGGAACAAGAAGAATAAGGCCAATGTGGTGGACACCATCATATAAGAAGTGTCAAACATAAGAGGCAAAACTAAGTGTGTCAGGCATCAACAAGAAGTGTTTTAAACACAAGTGTGAAACATGTGTAGAGGCAAAACTGGTAAGATCTTTGTTTCAAACGATTGAAAGGAATACTGAGCCATTTGATTTGATACATGGCGATGTTTGTGACTTAAAATTTGTTCAAACTAGAGGTGGGAACAAATATTTTGTTACTTTCTTATATGGTAGCACAAAATATTGTTATGTTATATTTGCTTAAGAGCAAAGATGAAGTTATAGAGAAGTTTGCCCTCTATAAGCAAGAAGTTGAAAACCAACTTAATAAGAAAATTTAGATGATAAGAAGTGACAGTGGTGGTGAATATGTAGAACTATTTAGTGAATTTTCTACATAATATGGTATTATTCTTGAGGTTACACTATGTTATTCTCCTCAATCAAATGGAGTGGCTGAACACAAAAATCGTACCTTAAAGGATATGATGAATGGAATGTTGATAAGTTCTAGATTGCCATAGAGCATGTAGGGGAAGCCATTTTGTCGGCAAACTACCTTTTAAATAAAGTATCTAGAAAAAAAAAAGAAAACAAAAACCCTTATGAATTGTGGAAAGGAAGAGAGTCTTCCTACAAATACTTGAGAGTATAGGGTTGTCTTGTAAAAGTAATGGTACCTATCCAAAGAAGACGAGAATAGGTCTTAAAATGGTTGATTGCATCTTCATTGGTTATGCCTACAATAGTAATGCATGTCGGTTCCTTGTGTATGAATCTAAAAACCTTGAGATTCACAAGAACATGATAATGAAATATAGGAATGCATCATTTTTCAAACATATATTTCCTTGTAAATCTAAAGGGGAAGGTCCAAGTTCGTCTAAACAAACGTTTAAGACTATTGAAGAGAATAGTCGAGATCAAGACCAAGAAGTTGAAACAAAAAAAAAAGAAAAAAAAAAGAAAAAGAGGAAGAGCCTAGACGAAGCAAAAGGACAAGGATATAAAAGTCATTTAGACCAGATTTTCTAACTGTATGCTAGAGGCTGAACCTCAAACTTTCAAAGAGGCTATAAGCTCATTGAGGGTCATTTATAGAAAGAGACCATAAAGAATGAAATTGAATCCATCATGTAGAATCATACTTGGATTAGTGGGCCTTCATCCAGGAAGTAAACCACTAGGTTCGAAGTGGATTTTCAGACAAAAAATGAAAGCCAATGGAACAATTAATAAGTATAAGGCTAGACTTGTTATAAAAGGTTATAAACAAAATGAAGGCCTTAATTACTTTGATACTTATTTTCCTATGACGAGAATAACATCCGTTAGAATGATTTTGGCGATTGTTGTATTGTGAACTCTTAAAGTACATTAGATGCATGTAAAGACTGCTTTTCTTAATGGAGATCTTGAAGGGGAAATTAATATGGAACAATCTGATGGTTGTATTACTCTAGGACAAGAAAAGAAAGTTTGCAAATTGATGAAGTCTTTGTATGGACTTAAACAAGCACCAAAGCAATGTCATGAGAAATTTGACAATGTCATGATGACAAAAGGTTTCAAAATTAATGAGTGTGACAAGTGTGTTTATGTCAAAAGAACATATGATGTTATTGTTTACACAAACGGTAGAACAGTTCAAAGATATCGCCTCTACTGGTTAGCCAATAAAGTAAACATACTTTCACAAGAGAAGGTTCAAGTGTTAATGCCTACCTGTCCTATACAAGTGTTAACCATAGAACTCTATCACCATGTGGTGTCTTTGTTTTCCCTTGTTGTCAATCAATTTCATTCATGTGGACGATTGTTGAAAAAATGGTTAATAACCATTTTAAGGAGCCATTTTGAGGCATAATTTTTAGTAAGATCCACTTTGTAAAAGTGATGATAACCATTTTGAGGAGCCATTTTGAGACAATTTTTGGTGAGATCCACTTTGTAAAAGTGACAGGTCTTCACATATTTGCGTTCTCGGTTGCAAGGAAATCGAAATCATATATTTACACGCTCAAAATGGTAATAAGGTGATTGAGAAATTGATACTCAAATTATGCCCATTGACATTTGGATTTTGTTAGAAAGAAGCTAAAATGTAAGGTCCTATATTGGTTATGCATTAAAGCCTGATATGGTTTTTAAGTAGTTGCACTTTTGTGCTTGGTTAAGATATTCTACTTAAGAGGCTCTCTCACGTGCAGGGAGGGTGCAAATCATGACCTCAGTGCATTAGGGACCCAATGTGTACATGCATGATGTGGGCAACATGAATGTTAGGTTTTTTAAGCTTGCCTTATGCAGGCCACGTCTTGCAAATTTTTTATTTGCTTCCAATAATAAATTCGAATTTAGCTATTGGAGGTTAATAGAACCTGCTCATAAAACCATAGTTAGTGGAGGTTAATGGCACCAAGAATTAGTGCATAAAGTTTTGTAACCATCAAAATTAAACCTACTCATAAAACCTGAATTTAAATCATGTTGTAACACTCTCCATGACTAGCCTATATATAACGCCATTTTCTTCAATTTTGAACACATGGAATTACACACAAAGTCACAAGGTTTTCTTTTGTTTTTTGAGTTCTAGCTTGTAGACTTGTAGACTTTTTTAGTGATAGAGAAAGATGCTATTTCAAGTTCACCAGAGGCAGTGCTCAATCATGCTAGGTTTATCGCTGTTTGTCGTTGTATCTTGAAAGGCAGATGACTGCTTTTGACATTTTGATGAGCTAACCGACCACACAGTTTACCACATATACATGCTATATTGTAAAATTACACTACATTTCGAAATTATTATGGCTAGATATGTAAAATTTTAATTAGAATATTTAGAAATAGCAAAATTAATTAATATTATTACTATGAATGTCACACTTTATGCTACATTTACATAGTAATTATTACATTAATATTTGTTTTTCTCAAAACATTTTGAAAATCTTGGTATTCAAAACTTTAGAACAGAGATTGGTTTTTGTGTCTAAAAAGCATATTGATCTATTGGGCAAAACAATGCCTTAAGGTAAATATAAATAGCCTGGTAAGTATTTTTTTTTAAGAAAAAAACTTTTCTGGGTAACAATTTGCTAATTTTAATCTTTCAATGGATCTCACTAGAAGAGAAACTTCGGGGTGGATAACAAAACTTAACAATATATTTCAAGGGGTAAAACAAGGTAATATGAGAAATCAATGGCTTTGCACTACGTACCAAAATGTGAACATTTTAAGATTTTAGTCACAACAAATTTTACCATTTAGTCACAATACACAATATCACAGCATGCCATTAGGTCACACATTATAGCAGTAAGAGACGTTAATTTGCTAGATTGGGCATCTACTAGTGAAGATCAACCCATTGTTCAAAGGCTATGAATTATCTCATGATATTGTTCTCGATCCAAACGCAAGAAATCACACATCAAATACTGATGATGCGGAAGAGGACGACGATGATCTTACACTGGGACTTTGAAATTGGAGGGCAGAAAATGTTGGAAAGAAAAACCATCACACCGCAGCTAACCTCAACAGAGTGATTGCCCCGTTCATTGCAGGCACCACATTTGCTGCAGCCATTCAAATGCCAGGAGGCTCCAACAACGACGGCATTGCAAATCTAAAGCGTCAAGCCTCTTTCAAGTATTCTCTTTTACAACCCAGTGGCTTTCGGTTTTGCGGCTAGCTCATTGCCGATCCATTTTGCTTGTTAGCCGATGATAATCATAATATTATCCCAATTAACACGCGTGATGATTGGGATAATAATATTATATGATAATCATGTCAATATAACATAATAATTATTTTTGTTTGTTAACTGATGTGTGTACTTTGGCTCACTATAATTAGTCTTCTAAAAATCATAACATATTAAAAATGAGCCCAATTTTATCAGTTGGATTAAAAGTAAGAGAGCTATATGAATAGAGTGAGAGCTGCCCTCAAAAATTAAAAAGAAAAAATGTGTAAAAGGAAGAAATAAAAAGATTAGATAAAAGATAATAAGCTCAATCATGAACCGTCGTTCGCATTCAATTTACAAATTGTACCTTTTCATGAACAAAAACAATATAATTTTGCTCCACTACTTCTCAGCCTCAATTGAATCGATAATCTGTTTGACATATATGCCCTAAAGAGTAAAAAAGTGATACATTTTTGTAGACATTTTTTATCAATAAAGAATTTATTTATTATTTATATACTAAATCTTGTCCTCTTCACGTTCATATTGTTGATTATATATTAAGCAAACAATCGTCTGAAACTATGGTCTAAACCTTTAAGAATTGGGCATATGATGGACAGATTATGCAAAAGGCATGATTCTTAAAGTGACGGTTTAAATCATAAGATCTGCAATTGAGGGAATAAAGTTGGACGCTTTATTCATGTAAAGATTGTTACATTGTCTATATCCCTATTAGGAGATAGTCTATCTTGGCCATCGGAGGTGGACTCCGTGAATAGAAACATTGGCACATTGTCATAAGTGACGATGCGTTGGATCAAGATATAAAGTGAATTGATCTAGATTAATAATTCTATCTTAGCAAATCGATTCACTTTAGACAATCATTTGTATTGTATCTTAATTCTGAGATGAATAATGGACCCGTTGTCTTGACTTATATCTTTTGATGTATCAAATGGTGACACCCATATTTTAATAGTGGTATACATGCTAGTACGTTGGAAGCATGACTCTTAACAGCGTAGACCTATTATTCATAGATATAGAATCCATAACCCTAAAAGTAGTGATATCCTCTTATATGCGTTATCTTGTAATTAAAAAACTAGAGCGCTAAACCATTTGGATACATAAATGTAACCGAATGGAATATTATCTTTGGATAATAAGTTTTCCAATGGTGTGATAATATAATGTAAAACAAAAATAATCGAAAAGGTAAGACAGAACTTGTCCTTAAGTCGATTATGGATAATCTTATAGGAATAGGATACACTGTGATATGTTATGGAGACTTAACTATACGAGCTTCGTAATTCTATATAGTTTGAGAGTGCAACTCTGAGCTTTTAGTGGAGTAGCGTTAGAGTTGAAAATTATGAAATGTATATTTGGGATATTGGGTTTCATAATTATCGGGAGCTTGAACTATATAAGTCCATCAGGTCTCCTTTGCTAGCTCACAAAATCCTGTAACGATACGACGTGCTTTTCCAATAATTGGTGATTTATGTTAGATTTATTAGATTAGTTAAAATTCGATAGAATCAAATAATTCATGTCTGTTTATCGGTTGAATTAATTTTGTAACAAAATTAATTCAAGATAAATTTGTTGAATTATTGGGATCGAACAATTCTTGTCTGTTTATCAATTGATTTAATTTTAAATAAATTAAATCAAGATAAACTAGTAGAATTATTAGGAATTCATTTATTTTCCTAGAGATTATCTAGATAAAATTGTTTTAATTAAATAACTTTTCTATTGGGTTATTTGAATTAAAACTAAGACTTTATCCTATAGAATCTCAGGTGAAAAATAAAAGATTCGTTGAGATTTTTTTTGACAGTTCGACATGCCAATCTTCAAATTCGACCTGTCGATAGGGCAAGTTTGGCCTGCCTATTAGATAGATCGGCCTGCCTATGCACGAAAAAAAAGATCACGTGTTTTCATGCAAGTTTCATCAGATATTGATCTGAATTTGATTCTAATTCAAATTTTTGAGACCTAATCTGATAAGGACTAATCCTACACCTAACCTCTATAAATAGGGAGTGAGTCTCATAGTTTATTTATATCAATTGATATATTAAGAGTAATACTCTGCTTGTGAGAATCTGAAATCCCAAAGAGCTCTTGTTCACAAATCATGAACACTAGCTTTAGGTTCTCTCAATTGGTTGAAAGGAGAGTCACCTAGTGGAAGAGCTGTACGTGTAAGCCCACACTCACTCCGATCATAGATAGAGAATAGCAAAGAAGGCCAGTTGGTTGAGGTTCTTCTAGAACGTTACTTCTCTACACAGATTGAGGAAGCTTTTCGACATACATAAGGTTAGTAAGATCTGATTAATTTATGCACAATGCATGTCAACCTTATGTTTTGGAAAATACTTTGATATAAAAATTTTAAAATTTCGTTGCGTATTATTTTTTCAACAATTGGTATGAGAGCTAGGTTTTGCATAAATTTACGAGTTTGTATCATGCTATATGTGTAAATTATGTAATCTTGATCTCTCTTATGCTTGAATTTAATTTTTATAGAGAGTTGACACTCTAGTTTTCTATATAATATTATATGTCGTCATGGATTATATGGTGAATGTTTATTAATTAATTATGTTTGATTAAATTATTATTTAATTATTTATTAATTAATTCATTTATACCAGTTATTGTTCCTTAAAGGTTAAAATGTGTATTTAAGTTTTTCATGTAATTAGACGGCGGACTATCATCTCCGCCTAGGAATTATTATTTAATTTTAAATTTGTAAATTTTTTTTGTAATTAATTAATCATTCGGAGAAGACGGACTTAAAAGATAGATGATGACAATTCTAAGTATTTCTTGAGTTTCTAATTTTATGTTTTTGAATTGTTAAAAATAAAATTAATGAAATGCATTAAAAATTGTATTTTTTAGAAAGAGTGATTTCTGCTCAGTCAGCATGCCGAAACCCCAGCTCGATAGGCCGATGGTCGCAGACTAGCAGGTCAGACGAGAGGTTCAGCAATCCGTCAACAGGACAGAAATTAAGTGGCTCTAGCAACAGGCAGAACTTCTAGTTCGACAGGCCGATTTGTAAAGATCGATAGGTCGATGGGTCATGACTGGCAGGCTGATTACACAGATTGACTTACAGACAGAGAGTTAAAAATTTTTCTAGAAAATGTGCAATTTTAATTTTATTTTTGGGACAATTATAAGAAATATCAAATTTGGATATGACAGAAAATATGGAGTATTTGATTCATACGAGATTGAGGACTTGAAGATGGGATTACATGAAGAAAGATACAGCTTAGAGATTCAAGGATGAAGAATCGATAATATGTTTCAATTATTCTTTTGTAATCTTTGTTTTCTATTCTCTAGGGTAGAACCATAATATTACGATTATTTATTATTTTGCTTGTAACTTTGCTTGTCTGTATTATAATATGATTTGCTATGTATATTGATAACATACCATATAAAATAGGGAGTGCTGCTCAATTAAAATTGTTCATGCATATCTTTTAAAATAAAACCTTGATTCTAAAAGCTTGAGTGGTAGAAGGCTTTCAAAGAGATGACCTAAGGCCTCCATCGTTGGTCTATAGGAAGAACATGATGGTCCCAACCCTCTAGGAAGAGATGTTTACTATGTACCAGATTGGATCTTTGAGAGGATAACGTATTTTAGCATGATTTATAGTTGCACACCCATAATTGGTGATTGTAAATCATAGATAAAATAATGAAAGATGGATATACACTCATGTTAATTTTATTATTAACCTCCTCTAGGAGCTTTGTTAAAAAAATTAATGGCCAAAGAAACGATTATTAATATATGCTAGATCATATAGGTCTTGGATGGCATTTATTAATTAGGAAGGGATCCGTGTTCTTGATTGAATTTGGCATGACTCTTCTAAGAGTTTGTTAAAGAGTTTGTTAAATTCTAAGTTTGGAATTATCGTTGTAAAATTATGATATTTTTAAAGTTTTGACACATAAACACATTTATATGTTTTTACATAATGTTGTTATCTTACTAAATTATTATGATATGTTTGCTTATATTTGATATATGATTGTTTATTGTAGATTAAAAATGTCGAAAAACATTTTATCTTCGATACTTGACAAAAACCAATTAACCGGAGAAAATTATAATGATTGAAAACGGAATCTGGATATCGTCATTTTTTTTGAGAAACTAAAATTTGTGCTGACAACCCCTTGCCCTCCCGAGCCTACGGGAGACTCTACTAATGAGCAATTCCAAGCTTACGATCGTTGGAAAGATGCTAATGATCAGACCCGCTATTATGTTATAGCCAGCATGAACAATATACTACAAGCTCAACATGAAGATTATGAGACTGCAAAACAGATCTTGGATAATCTTGAAGACATGTTTAGAGGCCAGGCCTTAACAAAGCAACAAATGGCACTTTGGAAACTCTTAAACTGTAAGTAAAGGCCAGGGACATCTGTAAAGGAACACATAATGTTGGTCATGGGTTACCTCGTTAAGGCTCAAACAAATGGAGCCGATATCAATGCTGAAACTTAGATGACTATGGTCTTTGAGACTCTGTCAAAGGAATTTATTCTATTTAGAGCTACTTTAATTTAAACAATAGGCAAGATATGACCTTAACAAAGTTGATGAAACAGCTACAGGAGTTCGAACTATAATTAGGGAATCTCTTACGGGTGGAGAGGCCAATTTGGCAGTTGCTTCTAATTCGAATCCTAATTTTGGAAATGGAAAGAAGCAACGAGCCACGAATAAGAAGTCTTCTGTTCCTGCTAACAACAAGAGCAAGAAGAAAAAGAAGAACCCAAAAAAGCTTAAGTGCTTCTTCTGTAGGAAGGTCGGACACATCAAGAAGTATTGCAAGGACTTCCTTTCTAAAGGAGGTAGATGTGATCTTTTGTATTTAGAAACTTGTTTGATTGAGGTATCCAGTGACATTTAGGTCATAGATTCCGATGAAACTAATCATGTTTGTGTTTCTCTACAGGGGTTCAAAGAAACGAGAAGTCTGCTTCATGAAGACTTCACTCTTCGGATAGACAATAGATCCTTAGTCTTAGCGAAAGCAGTGAGAGACGTTCATCTTTATTTTGATAATTATAGGAATTTAATTTTGCGAGATTGTTTTTATATTCCTAAATTTAAAAAAAATTTAATTTCTATAACTTGTTTTTTAAAAACTCTTATTTGATTTCTTTTAATAATAAAGTAATGATTCGTAAAAACAAATCTTTTATTTGTTCTTGATGGATGCAAAATAATCTATATTTTATAAAATCTAAGATGGACTTACTGCTTAATGCTGAGATAAATAATAATAATTCTAAAAGACTTAAAACTTCTCACTCTAATAAGACTTATCTTTGGCATTTACGCATTGGTCACATTAACCTGAATAGGATTCAAAGGCCGGTAAGGGATAAGCCTTTAAGTCACTTAAACGTAAAATCTATACCTCAATGTGAATCTTGTTTGGAGAGTAAAATGACCAAAAGACCATTCAGGTCTAAGGGCAATAGGGCCGAAAGAGTTCTAGAACTTGTACATAGTGATGTTTGTAAACCGATGAACATATATGAGTACTTTGTCACTTTTATTGATGATTACTCAAGGTATGAGTATGTGTACTTGATGCACCACAAAAGCAAAATTTTTGACAAGTTCAAGGAGCTTCGAGCTGAAGTGGAAAAACAATTGGGTAGACCCATAAAGGCACTTCAATTCGATCGATGTGGAGAATACCTTTCTGATGAGTTTTTGGGACACTCATTAGAGAATTGGATTTTATCCCATTTGATAGCGCTGGTCACTCTGTAGCAGAATTACGTAGCGAAAAGAAAAAATAAGACTTTATTAAACATGGTAAGGTTCATGGTGAGTTATTCATCATTGCCTTTATCCTTTTGAGGATATGCACTATAAGCCACATGTTATTTTTTGAACAATGTGCCTTTAAAATCGGTTCATAAAACTCCTCACAAGTCGTGAACGGGTAGGAAGACATCCTTAAACCATATTTGCATATAGGAATATCTGACTCATGTCCTGTTTAAGGATGCTAATAAGTTGGAAGCACGTTCAAAAGTTTACGTGTTTATAGGTTATCCAAAAAGGACTAAAAGGGGTTATTTCTATAACCCAAAGGAAAATAAAGTCGTGGTTTCAACTAATGCAACTTTCCTTGAGAAGAATTACATAGACAACTTTAAGCCTCGAAGCAAAGTAATGCTTGAGGAGTTAAGGAGTGATCCAATCACTCCGGAGGTTCCGAATGAAACCATTCCGATCAGTGTAAAAAGACCAAACTAATGCAACTTTCCTTGAGAAGAATTACATAGACAACTTTAAGCCTCGAAGCAAAGTAATGCTTGAGGAGTTAAGGAGTGATCCAATCACTCCGGAGGTTCCGAATGAAACCATTCCGATCAGTGTAAAAAGACCAAACGAACCCGAACGACAAGCTAAGGTGTTTCAGCGTAATGGGTGGATCGAGTGTCAACTCGAGAGGTACATGTTCAATGGTGAGGCCTTTTTGGCTGAACCGGATGAACATGACAGAGATCTTTATACTTACGCAGAGGCTATGGAGGATGTTGATTTGAAACTTTGGACAGATACTATGAACACAGAGATGAAGTCTATGGAGACTAATCAGGTCTGGGAGCTTGTGGATCTTCCCAAAGGGATAAAATCCATATGGTGTAAGTGGATCTACAAGAAGAGAAGTTGATGGAAAAGTCAAAACTTTTAATGCTAAAATGGTAGCTAAGGGTTACACGTAAAACGAAGGAATCGATTACGAGGAAACCTTTTCACCTATAGTCATGCTTAAGTCTATCTGAATTCTCTTATCCATAGCTGCCGCTCTCGATTACGAGATATGACAGATAGATGTCAAGACGGCTTTTCTAAATGGTTATCTTTATGAGTCCATTTATATGAAACAACCAAAGGGATTTAAGGTCAAGGGTTAAGATGGTAAAGTTTGTAAGCTGCTAAAATCAATTTATGGATTTAAGTAGGCTTCTCATTTTTGGAACATAAGATTTGATCAAGTGATCAAGACTTATGGATTTTCACAAAATGTGGATGAGCCATGTGTTTACAAATATATTAAAGATGAGAAGGTAGTTTTTCTACTGTTTTATGTAGATGATATTCTGCTAATTGGTAATGACATTTGGGTATTGTCATCGATCAAATTATAGTTGACCAAACAGTTTGACATGAAGGGCTTGGGTGAGCCTAATTTTATTCTAAGTATCTAGATCTTTCGAGATAGAGTGAACAAAATGATAGCTTTGTCCCAAGCCAACTACATAGATAAGATTCTCAAGAGGTTTGCAATGTAGAATTTCAAAAAAAGTATACAATTATCTAGGTCTGGAATTACTCTTTCTAAGAAAGACTCTTCAAAGTCTAAATAAGAAAAATAATACATGAAAAAAGTGCCTTATGCTTTGACAGTGGGTAATCTAATGTATGCCATGCTTTGCACACGACTGCATATTTGTTATGCAGTCGGGATTGTAAGTCGATTTTAGGCGGATCCAAGACTGAACCATTGGGTTACAGTTAAACATATTTTCAAGTACCTTAGAATGACTTGAGGGTATATGCTTATGTATTCAGGTGAGGACATAACACCTCTAGGATATACTGACTCGAATTTTCAATTCTATCTGGATTCTAGAAGATCAACTTCGGGTTTTGTGTTTACTCTAGACGGCGGTGCCATTAGTTGGATAAGTGTGAAGCAAGATTACACTTCAGATTCAACGATGAAGGCCGAGTATGTAACAACTAGTGATGCTTTGAAAGAAGCAGTGTAACTCCGCAAGTTCCTTGGGAATCTTGAGGTAGTTCTTGGTATAGATAAAACGGTATCATTGTATTGTGATAATAATACAGCGGTAGCTAATGCTAAGGAACCAAGATTGCACAAGAAAAGTAAACATATTGATCGAAAGTATCATCTGATAAAGAACTTTGTCAAAGACGGACATATCATTGTATGCAAAATCACGTTAGAGAACAATTTAACTTATCCATTTACAAAGACAATTATTGGAAGAGTCTTCGAGAGGCATGTAAAAGCTATGGGGATGCAAGATTTATCATATTTACTCACTTGTTGCAAGTAAGAGATTATTAGATATGTATGCTCTAAGGAGTAAAAAGATAATACGTTTTTGAAAATATTTTTTTATCAATCAAAAATTTATTTATTATTTATATACAAAATCTTGTCCTCTTTACGTTTATATTTGTTGTTTATATTTGTTGAATATATGTTAAGCAAACAATAATCTTAAAACTATCGGTCTAAACTTTTAAGAATTTGATATACAATGAACAAATTATACAAAAAACACGATTCTTAAGTTGATGGTCTAAATCATAAGATCTGCAATCGAAAGAATAAAATTAGACGCTTTATTCATATAAAGATAGTTATGTTTTTTATATCCTTATTGGGAGATAGTCTATCTTGGCCATCGAAGGTAGACTCCGTGAATAAAAACATTGACACATTGTCACAAGTGACGATGTATTGGATCGAGACATAAGTTAATTCATTTGGATTAATAATTCTATCGTAACAAATTGATTCACTTTCGACAATCATTTATATTATATCTTAATCCTGAGATGAATAGTAAACCGTTATTTTAACTTGTGTCTTTTGATATACCAAAAAGTGACACCCATATTTTAATAATGGTATACATGTCGGTACGTTAAAGGCATGACTTTTGACAGCATAAAACTATTATTCATAGATGCTCCTATTTAAAAGTAATGATATACTCTTATATGCGTTATCTTATAATTGAAAAACTAAAATGCTCAACCATTTAGATACATAAGTGTAACCGAATGGTATACTGTTTTTGAATAGTAAGTTTTTCAATGATAAGATAATAAAACGTAAGATAAAAATAATTGAGAAAGTAAGACATAACTTGTTCTTAAGTCGATTATAAATAATCTTAAAAGAATACGATATACTATGATATATCATAAAAACCTAGTTATACAAACTTCGTAATTCTATATAGTTCAAAAGTGCAATTTCGAGCTTTTAGTATAGTAACGTTGAGGTTGATAATTATGAAATACACATATAAGATATTAGGTTTTATAATTATCAAGAGCTTAAACTATATAAATCTATCAAGTCTCTTTTCCTAGCTCACATACTTTTCTAATAATTGACAACCTATATTAGATTTGTTAAAATTTAAAAGAATCAAATAATTAACGCAAAATTAATTCAAGATAAACTTATTGAATTATTGAGATCAGATAATTCTTATCTCTTTATCAGTTGATTTAATTTTGAATAAATTAAATTAAAATAAACTTATAGAATTATTAGTAATTTATTTATTTTCTTAGAGATTATCTTAGATAAAATTGTTTTAATTACATAACTTTTTCATTGGATTATTTGAATTAAAACTGAGACTTTATCCTATAAAATCTCGAGTGAAAAATAAATATTCGTTGAGAATTTTTTTGACAGTTTGTCATGCCGACTTTCAAGTTCAACCTACCGATTGGACAAGTTCAGCTTGCTTATGAGCCCAAAAAAAAATCACATTCATCAAATATTGATCCAAATTTGATCCTAATTTAAATTTTTAAGACCTTATCTGATAAAAACTGACCCTAGAGCTAACCTTTATAAATAGAGAGTGAGTCTCAAAAGTTATTTAGATCAATTGAAAAATTAAAAGTGATACCCCACTGGTGAAAATCTAAAACTCCCTAAGACTTCTTGTTTACAAATTACAAACATTAACTTTAGGTTCTCTCAATTGGTTGGAAGAAAAGTTACCTGATAGAAGAGCTGTACATGTGAGCCTACACTAACTCCAATTGTGGATAGAGAATTACAAAAACAGCCAATTGGTTGAGATCTTTCTAAAATGTTACTTCTCTACACAGATTGAGGAAGCTTTTCGACATACACAAGTTTAGTAAAATCTGATTAATTTATGCACATAACATGTCAAACTTATGTTTTCGAAAATACTCTTATATAAAAATTTTAAAATTCTACTACGTACTATTTTTCTAATATAATCCTTAAGAAACAACAGCAACATTAAAAATGATACAAAAATGCTCCAAATATGCCCCCATACAAAAAATCTAAATATTACAACTCGTCACATTATGATCCCGCTTATTCAATAAAACAATGCAGCTCCATAATCGATGAACGTATTCCCATGTGAATTAAGATTTGTTTGGTGCCCAAGTTTAGAATAACATGGTTTAGAATTTTATGATTTGAATTATAAATTTCAAACTATATGGATTAAACAGTAGTTTTAAATTAACGTTTGAAATGTAAAGGTTTAACATGAGAATAAATCATCACTTCATAAACATAAACGTACCTACAAAGAAGGTAAATGTAACTTTCTAGATCATGAGACAATCACACGCCCAAAATCCGGTATTCAAGACAATATCTAATAATAACCACCATCGACAAAGTACAGCAAGAATAAGACATGTATAACTCTATTACATTCATTACCCAGAAGAAAATTCTAATTGTACATCACTAACCTTTGCTAGAGGCAGCGAAGGAAAAACTTTCAGAGGTGCCATTTGTTATTATGAATTATTTTCTAAAGAAGAATGCAGCAACCTCCAA
This sequence comes from Artocarpus hirsutus, assembly GCA_946598075.1. Classification (NCBI taxonomy): domain Eukaryota; kingdom Viridiplantae; phylum Streptophyta; class Magnoliopsida; order Rosales; family Moraceae; genus Artocarpus; species Artocarpus hirsutus. The sequence continues at coordinate 9,817 of CAMOHE010044353.1, read as the reverse complement.
CAGCGCCATTGCCAATCCCTTTTAAGAATTCAAGAACATACTTATAATTATTCAATTTCAAGGCTCTCATTTTGCACAATCAATTCAATATCAAGAGACCATAGACGTTCAAAGTTCCTTAAAAATTTAAGCAAATGGAATGTAAATGTGTCACAGACTCACACTTGTTATATTATCTGAGGGTTGCAGTTGAAAGAAAGAGCCTACACATTAATAGTGGAACACATTGTGTTCTAGCTAGGATGTCTATCCAAATCATAGAAATCACTATCCAGAACATTTGGATAGGAGTGGCTCAAATTCTTCCCTCCATCAAAATTACAATTCACAGGTGGCTCTTACTTGCTCCAAAAGAACTATCAAATGTTCATTGAACATAATCAAATATTCGATAATACTGTAGGGCTAATTCAACTAGTGAAAATTGAAAAACAGCAGTTTACAACACTTATGAAATTAGACGGTAATGAACACAACAACAGTTAATACGTAGCATGAACTTGATAGCAAACTTGGCTGCCTCTAGCGAGTCAAATATATCAAACTATTTAACAGCAAGAAGGAAGAGGAACATACAAAATTATTTGGCAATAGATAAAACAAAAACGACAAAGCAAAGTAATGTATATGAATGACCTTTATTGCAATGTGCATTAGATTAAGAAATAATCGAAGTTGCCAGTAATGCAAAAAATATAATTAAATCTACATCTAAACTTATTAACTATGATCTAAAAAGTTGCAAAAACAACTTAACTGATCGAACCAGGAAGTATTATAAAGAAAATCAATAAAGAATCAACTTATAACACTTTGAGTTGAATACGACTTGCACTAAATTTCAAACAATAATATGAAATACTAATGTTAAGGGCTTAACATACACAGGAAGGTAGAAATTGAGAAGCTTTCTTGTTCTACCTTGGCCTCAAATACAGGCTGTAAATGTTGATAATGTTCAAAAGTATCCGGTAAGATGCCAAAAATGAAAATGAAATGAGCAGATCACTATCCAACCGGTCTATCAAACAAAATTCCATATAGGATGATTAATATGAACTCGTTCACGGAATCGTAATATTTTCAGTTTCTTATATATATTTACCAGTGTTTCTTCAAATTGAAAGTTCGGTCAGGCTTCTTGATCCAACTTGTGGAAGACTTGAAAAGACATATTGCTGCAGCTGCTAGTTCACGGTTTGAGAGACAAAAGACACAACTTAGTGTAACGAAGTAGTCAGCTTACCCTTCCCATGGCAGTGCTTAATTGAATAAAAGCTTCCACTTGCAAAATTCAAGTAATGTCAAAGGCAAGAATGGCTACAGTAAACGAAATGCAAAAGTACAAATAGATCAATACATCAGCCATTAATTACTTGATAATGTACCTCACGTCTACAAAATTGCAGCATAAATTGGGTCATCTTTCTACTAATTAACTACCTTCGTATCAACTTCAAGGCTATAGTGCTATACATCCAAAAATAAAATCATAGTGAAAATAGTATTAACCAAAGAAATAAGAGGAAAGGAACTTAAAAGGAAAAACGAATAGCAGAATAAGAAATATAACTCAACGAAATTATGATCAGGAAAGTAAGCAATAAGAACAAAATTCCTTTCAAAAGGCCTTATTGACTGAAGAAGTTATCAGACAGCCAACGTATCATCCAAAGGACTAAGGCACAAATATTTCCGTCCAAATAATGTCGAATAAAGCAAATCACAAAGAGGTAACAAACATAAAGACCTTGTAAATATGATGTTTAGAATGTTATTTGAAACTATTTGAGAAAAGAAATGCAAGTTTGAAATCAAAATACAACAAACCCAACAGATAAGAGCAGAGCTATGAAATAATAAACCCCCGATTACAACTATAACTAAACAACCCACCCCCTCATGCAGTCTAAAAACATCATTTTGCGAGAAGTTCGTAAAACGAAACAGGAAAAAAAAAATTAAAACAACCAGAAACCCAGAGAACAAAACAAAAAAGTAAATAAAAACAATTAAGAGCAGAAATTGAGGGGTTAAGCCCGCGAGGCCATCACTGCCCTGAGCAACTTTAAAAAGATGCTGTAATGTAGGGACTCTGACCGCGGGCAGACTTCATCGCAGGATTAGAGAGAAGCAAATACGAAGGAAACCCCCCAAAATGCAAAAACCTAACTCCGTCTGGTTGTGGGACGGAGGAGGAGCCGCCAGCAGCCATCGCAAGAGGAACGAAGGAGGACGGCTCCGCCTCATGCCCCGCCGAGACGGAAGAAAGGATGGATTTCGAGTTTTGAGGATCTCCGGATGCAATCTCTCTCCCTGCTCAGATAAGATCAAGTAGTGAGCCTTGTCTAGGGTTTCTCTGCTCCCTTTTATACCCCTCACTGCCCCTTTTTTTTTTTATTTAATTTGAATGACTTTGATGAGATGCTGCTGAAATTTGGGTAAATTTGAAAAAAAGGTTAAAAAAATTTAAAATTAAATAAATAATTTTTTTTTGCACTAAAAAAATGTTTTTTTAAGCATTAAAGTTGTTTCAGTTTTTTTCAAAAAAAAAAAAAAGACTGTATCGAAGAGAGTAAACTAATCAGGATGGAAACAAAAAAAAAACTAGAACTGTTTTGATGTTCAAAAAACTAATTTTTTATACAAAAAAAAAAGATATCATTGACCAAATAAAATTTTTTAAAAAAGTCATTTTTAAAAACCCCGGAACTTCTCATACATATCCTCTCAAAAACAAAAACAAAAAAAAAAAACCCTCGCACATATCCTCTCAAAAAAAAATCTCATACGTAAGAAAGGCTATTTTGTAAACGTTAGATTAAAAGTAGAGTTATCAATATAGACCAGATCGGCCCCCTTAGCTTTGGCTAAACTGAAGATTTAGACCCAAACTAAAACTAAGTCAAGCTAAGGTGTCCTAATTAGATCGTTTTTTAAAATTCTCTTATAAAAATTCAGGTAACCTGGTCCACCCCTAGACCCATGCGGGCTTTGGGTTAGGTTGGGCCTTCCTTTTCATTAATTAGACTAGATTAGGTCGGTTGGATTTTTATCTTTTGCCCGTATGGGTCGGGCCAGGCCGAGTAGCAAGAATTGACACCTCTAATTAGAAGAATGTTTGGAAACCAAGTTGCAACCTGAAGCTAAACACATAGACACTTTATATTATAGCAAACTTTTGCTTTTCACTGTAGCATATGAGAGCTTTACATGTAGCAGATGAAGCTTATTAGTTCTAACTAGGTTGTCAAATAAAGTCTAGATCGAATAATTGAAAAGATCCCTCTCCCTTTAGATAGAGTAAAAAACTCAAAATAAAAATAATATTCAAAACTAATATTTTAAAAAACAATCAAAATAATAAGAAATACTTAAAAAAATACAAAAAAAAGCCTACAACCCAAAACTACCTTTTAAATGCAGTCCCATTGGTAGTCGAAGGGGATTCCCAACCTACAGAGGAGGAGGCAAAGGCAGACCTTTTTCACGAAGGTGGCAACATCAGGAACTAGGGATAGACCTTCGTGATCCTTGCAATGGTAGCGATGGACCTTCGAAAGCTACAACGGTTGCAATCACAACAGGGTCGTGACTAACCTCGTGACAAAGTCACGATAGACTTAACACCTTTTGGTGTTCCCTCACATCAAGGGTGGTCGTATCTCAACCTCATCTCCACCATACGTGCAAGGGTGGCAGTGGAATCCATTGCTATGGACACGACCCAACATGAGGTTCGCAATTCCAGCGTGACCCATTTGTCTTACAAAGGACCTCACCCACTGCCTCATGAGAACCGTTGGAGATAGAATGTCAAGTGTTGAAAAAATGGTACGCAGTGGAATTTAAAAATTTTAAATTAGAGTATTTTTCAAAAATCAAGTTTGATATGCTAAATACATAAATTAATGATAGATGTTATTAACATCTTTTATGAACCAAAAAGCAACAATAATCTGTGACGAAAAGGACGTCCCAAAAGAGCCTTAACCAACTGGTCTTCTTTGTTATTCTCTATCTACGATCGAAGTGTAGGTGGTCACACGTTGTACAGTTTTTTCTCTAGTGACTCCTTCCAACCACTTAAAAATACCTAAAACTAAGGTTCATGATGTTGAACAATAGCTCTCAGGAAGTTTTAGGGTTTTTCAAACTAGAGTACTCACTTTTTACTTTTCAAATGATCTAAATAACTGAAAAAATTTACCTTCTATTATAGTGGTCGAATTTAGGGTTAAACCTTATTAGATTATGCCTCAAAATTCGAATCTGGATCTACTTCTTATGAAAAATGTGTCAAAAATGCTTATAAAGATTACCACACAACCGGCAAGCCTGTTGAACTTACTCCATCAGCAAGCGAAGTTTCCCATCGGCCTGTTAAACTTATGATAATCTTGATCCCTGAGAATATCTTATTTTCTATTCGAGAATCTTAGTTAGAGCCTCAGTTTTAATTCAAATAACTAAATAGAAAAGTTATTTGATTAAAGTAGTCATATCCAAATAATCTTATACAAAATAAAATATTATCCAAATAATTTAACATGTTTATCTTAAATTAATTTACAAAATTGATTTGACCAATATACTAACATGAATTATTAAATCCAGCCAATCTAATAATTTGACATAAATCATAAATATATAGGAAAAACATGCTATATCGTATAGGATTTATAATGAGCGAGCAAAGGGGACCGATGGACATATATAATTCAAGCTCTTATATTTATAAAATACAATATTCTAGATATATATGTTATAAATATCAACTCTAACGCTACTCTACTAAAAGCTTAGTGATACACTCTCAAACTCTATAAAATTACGAAGCTTTAAATAAGCTAATCGTCCATCATATATCCTAATGTGTTACATCTCCATAAGATATTCATAATTAGCTTTAGGATAAATTTTGTTTTACTTTCCCGATTATTTTTATCTTATGTTCTATTATCACACCATTAGAATGCTAACTATCTATAGATAGTATGCTATTCGGTTACATCTATGTATCCAAATGGCTGAGTATTGTAGTTTTCCAATCACAGGACAATGCATATAAGAGAATATCATTAACTTTACAAAAAGAGCTATGTATTTCATATTTATGAATAACGAGTCTACGTCAATCAAGAGTCATATCTCCAGCATACCGGTATACGTACCATCATAAGTCAAGATGTCACCCTGTAGTACATCAAAAGACATAAGTCAAGAACACGAGCTTATTAGTGATTTCAAGATTAAGACACAATACATATGATTGTCTAAAGCGAATTGATTTGCACAAATGGAATTATTAACCAAATCATTCAACTTTTATGTCCCGATCCAATATATCGTCACCTATGACAATATACCAATGTTTCTATTTGTGAAGTCCTACTACGATGACCAAGACAAGCCATCTCCCGTTAGGGATGTAGATAACGTAACAATCTTAGCATGAACAAAGCGCCCTACTTTATTCCCTTAATTATAGATCTTATTATTTAGACCATCACCTTTAAAATTCATGTATTTCGCATAATCTGTCCCTCATATGCACGATTCTTAAAAGTTTATATCAACAATCTCAGACGTTTGTTTGCTTATCATGCATTTAACAAAAATAAATATGAAGAGGCCAACATTTGATATATGAATAATAAATAAACCGTTTATTGATAAAATGTCTCTAAAAACATATTAAAACATTTTACTCTTTAGGGCACTATATCTAACAATCTCCCACTTGCACTAAGTGAGTAAATATGACATATCTTGCATCCCTATAGCCTCCACATACTTCTCGAAAACTCTCATAGTTAGTGTTTTCATGAAAGCATTAGCTAAATTGTCCTCAGACATGATTTTGCATACTGTAACATGCCCGCCCTCAATGAAGTCCTTAATCACATGATACTTCTGATAAATATGCTTACTTTTCTTATGAAACTTTGGTTCCTTAGCATTAGCTATCGATGTAGTGTTATCACAATGCAGCAATACCGCCTTATTCATACCAAGAACTATCTCAAAATCTCCAACGAACTTATAGAGCCACACTACTTCTTTTGAAGCATCACTAGCTGCCATATACTCGATCTCCATCGTTGAATCCAAAATGCAATCTTGCTTGACACATCTCTAAACAATGGCATTGCCGCCCAAAGTAAACACAGAACGAAAAGTCCATCTTCTCAAATCCAAATAGATTAGAAATCCGAATCAGTGTATCCTAGAAGTGTTAGATTTTCACCTAGATACACAAGCATATACCATCGCACCTTTCTCTGTTACTTGAAAATATGCTTGACTACAATCCAGTGGTTCGGTCCTAGATCCAACTAAAATTGACTTACTATTTCGATTGCATAACAAATGTCCGGTCGTGTGCAAAGTATAGCATACATGAGACTACTCACTGTCGAAGCATAAGGCACCTTCTTGATGTATTCTCTTTCTTTATCAAACTTTGATGAGTATTTTTTAGAAAGAGTAAATCCAGATCTAGATGGTTGCCCACCTTTCTTAGAATTCTACATTGCATACTTCTCGAGAATTTTATCTACACATGCAACTTAGGATAAAGCTATTATTTTGTTCTTCCTATCCCGAAAGATCTAGATACCAAGAATATAATTAACTTCACCTAAGTCTTTCTTGTCAAACTACTTGGTCAACTATAATTTGACCAATAGTAATGCCCCAACGTTATTGCTAATTAGCATAATGTCATCTATATAGAGTAATAGAAAATCACCTTCCCAATCTTAATGTGTTTGTAAACACATGGTTCATCTACATTTTGTTTGAACCCATAAGTCTTGATCACCTAATCAAATCTTATGTTCCAAGAATGAAAAGCCTACTTAAGTCCTTTAATTGGCTTTAGCAGCTTACAGAACTTACCTTCTTGATCCTTAGCCTTGAACCCATCTGGTTGCACCATATATATGGATTCATCAAGATAGCCATTTAGAAAGGCCATCTTGACATTCATTTGTCAAATCTCGTAGTCGAGAGTGGCAGCTATGGATAAGAGAATACGAATGGACTTAAGCATGGCTACAAGTGAAAAGGTTTCCTTGTAATAAATTCCTTCCTTTTGTGTGTATCTATCAACTACTAGTCTAGCCTTATAGATTTCGACTTTCCCATCTACTCCTCTCTTTCTCTTATAGATTCACTTACACCCTATGGATTTTACCCCTTCGGTAAGATCCATAAATTTCTAGACTTGATTAGTCTCCATAGACTTCATCTTACTGTTCATGGCTTCTGCTCAGAGCTTTGAATCAACGCCCTCAATAGCATTTGCATAAGTGTAAGAATCCCTATCATGTTCAACCGATTCAGCCAAGTGGGCTTCACTATTAAACATATACCTTTCAGATTGATGCCCGATCCTCCCACTATGCCGAAGTCCCTTGGGTTGTTGTTTGATCAGTTTTTCTACATTGATTGGATTGGTTTCAACTGGAACCCCTAGAGTGATTTAATCACTTGCCAACTCCTTGAGTACTATTTTACTTCGAGGCTTAAAGTCGTTCATGTAACTTACCTCAAGGAATATTGCATTCGTTGAAACCATGGCTTTGTTTTCTTTTGGGTTATAGAAATAACCTCTTTTTGTCCCTTTTGGATATCCTATAAACACACAAACTTTCAAACATGCTTTCAACTTATTCGCTTCCTTATATAGGATATGAGTCGGACATCCCCATACGTGAATATGGTTTAACGACGTCTTCCTACACGTCTACAACTCCTGAGGAGCTTTAGGAACCAAATTTACAAGCGCATTGTTCAAAAAATAACATGCGGGTTTTAATGCATATCCCCAAAAGGATAAAGGTAATGTTGAATAACTTATCATGAACCTAACCATGTCCAACAAAGTTCTATTCCTTCTCTTAGCTACGCCATTTTGCTATAGAGTGCCTGGAGTAGTCAAATGAGATAAAATCTCATTCTCTGGTAAATGTTCAAAGAACTCATTGGTGAGGTATTCTCTACATTGATTGAATCGAAGTGCCTTTATGGGTTTACCTAATTGCTTTTCCTCTTCGACCAAAAACTCCATGAGCTTGTCAAAAGTTTTGCTTTTATGATGTATTAGGTAGACATACCTATATCTTGAGTAATCATCAAAAAAGTGATGAAGTATCCACATGCCCTAATGTTCATGGGACCACAAACATTAATATGCACAAGTTCAAAAACCCCCTTTGACCTTCTTAGACCCAAATGGTCTTTTGGTCATTTTGCCCTTTAAACAAGATTCACATTGTGGTATAGATTCTACCTCTACGTGACTTAAAAGTCTATCCCTTACCAACCTTTGAATCCTATTCAGGCTAACATGACATAATTGCAAATGCCAAAGATAAGTATTATTAGAGTGAGAAGTCTTAAGTCTTTTAGAGTTATTATCCTTAACCTCAATGTTAAACAGCATGTCCATCTTATGTTGAATGTTGGAAATGATGGATTGTTTTGGATCCCAAAGGAAAAATCTTTTGCCTTCATGTAGTCCTTTGGCTGATGCAGTAGTTCACAGTTCCCTATTACATCTATCAGTTTAAACCATCTAGAACAAAAAGATCATCCGAGATAGGTTTCTGGATTACAACAACATGTTGATGTAACCAATTTGAAGTAGGATTTAAATTGATTCTAAATTATCTGAATGATATAGATAATCAAAAAACCATATTTGTGGGATGGCCAAACTTTTCACTGAGCATTGTCCAGTGTTGGCCAAATTTTCTAGATAGAAAATTAGATTTGGCCAAATTTTTCATTTAATAATTTGAGATAATTATCTTTAAGTCTTGTAGTTAGACATGAATTCTTCCAACTATTTCTATGACAAGAAATTGTAATGAATAGACCACTAGTTAAAACTATCAAAAGTAAATAGCATGTTTTTAAATATTATAAATTAATAGGTCACATTTATATTCAAATATTGAGTTTTCAAATTTTACCTGTAAAGTTCCTTTCTTTCTTTCTTTCTTTTTTCTTTTAAAATCTCTTTCTTTATTTTAAAAGAAAAAAAAAGCACTCTCCAACTTTTCTCTCTTTTGCTTCTCCACGCTGGATATATCTCCTTCTCCCCTCACTTCTGTTATGGTAGAGCGTCGAGGTTGTTGTCAAGGATCGCCATTAAGGACACTTTCAGGTCGCTATCATGACCTCGCAACTTCCTACTCTATCCAAAGAATCTATGTCGTTGCTAAGATTAGTGACAGAGATGGCGATATCAACAATTGTACGAGTTTCTGTCATGAGCCAAGGGTTATAAGCCCGTCATGAACTATGGGACTCCGTCGTGAGCGTGATGATCTTCATCGTGGCTCAGACTCCTGATGGCGACAGGGGTAGCTGAACATAACCTTGCAGTTTTGAGAAGAAATAGAAGAAGAGGAGAGATACAAGGGTGAAGATAGACAATGGGGCTAGGATTTCTGTTAGAAGGTAGGAGAAAATTAAGAGTCTAGGGTTATTGTTGTAATTTTATTTGACTTTAGAGCTGTATTAATAATACATAATAGGCCTATTAATTAAAGTTTTTTAAAATCTTGAACTACTAATTTTTATTCTTTAATTACTTTGGCCTATTCCCCCTCATTCTCCCTTCTACATAGAGGGGCTTAGGGGCCTCATTTATTCTCAGCCTACTAAGGTACAGTTTAGAGAGAGTGCAATTCATTACTCCTATTTAGCGGGCTGAGTTGTATACTTATGGTTGAAAATAATTGAGTTATGCCAACATGCACAACCATTTGAGGAATGAGGATTGTAATGATCGAGAAAATTT